>PKML01048482.1:0-51211 GCA_002933935.1 Eutrema yunnanense | reverse complement strand
ATTTAATAATATTATAATAATTAAGAAACTAAATAGTAAATAATCTTTTTAATGGAAAATAAATATTTTTCATATTTTCATCAATAATTTTTTTTTAAATATAATTTTTTCTAATTTAATTATTTTTTCTTATTTATAATGACATTTCATATAATAATTTATAAAACAAAGTTCACAACCACAGCAGTATTAAAGACATAAAAACATATTAAGATAACCAGAGTTCACAACAGCGGCATTATGGCGGTGGATTTTTTTTTGTTATGGAGGGTTATATGAGATTAAGAATATTTTATTTGAGATTAACATGTTCAGAAAAGTGAATTGGGTAGAAATAACCAAAAAAAAATAAAAAAGACAAGTGTGAGTCCGATAAATATTGCCCCAGGAAAAAAAAAGGGAAATGAGTTTAGCAGTTGTAGAAGAAAAAGAATGAAAAAGATGTGTGTTAAACCTATAGACAATAAACAAAATTCTCAAAAAACTTTACTTTTTTAAACTAGGTATGATTTTTTTAATTATTATTCATTAACAGTCTAAAATATTATTTTTTTCTTTATTTTTCTTTGTAGGTTATCTCTCATATTGAAAAGAAAAAGATGTGTGTTAAACCTTTATTTTTAATTATTATTCATTAACCCCACTCCTATGTTTCATATGGGATCGACTTTGATACACTATCTCTATTATATAGTTTCTTTGATATACACGATTTTTTATCTCTTTTCTACACACCCCAAACAATTTTTTACTTTAACAAACATCACGAACTATTTAATATTTTTTAATTACAACATACTGAATTAATTTCGTGATTGTATTTAGAAAACCGGCAAATCGTGTTTAAAAACCCACGATTAAGCTAATCCAACATAACCCTGAACGAAATCCGACTCAAAACCTGAACCCACCCAAATTACTTAAAATCCAAAATCGATTTGGGGCTAAAACTACGGTTCTTAGTTAAAAAAAATATAGACAGAGATTTCATCGCCTGTAGAGGGATTGCATCGTGGACAAGGTTTGCTTCAGTTCGAATGATAAAAATGGAATAAATAATCTGCTCTTGTAAATAATTGGTTTGCGTTTATTTGATTCTGAAGAATTTTGAGTAGTCTTCTCGTTTCTTCTTCTTCTTCTTCTATTATAGTTGACAATATAAAAGTGGGTTTTGTCTATTATAGTTCTCGATTGATTTGATTAAAACCACTTCCATGTTTGTGTTAATCTCTGAAAGCGGTGAAATCTCTGTCTATTTACTTTTCTCTAACCAATAACCCTAATTTTAACCCCAAATCGATATTGGATTTTACGTAAGTTGAGTCGGGTTTTGTTATGAGTCAGGTTGAATTAGCTTATTCACGGGTTTTTAAACGCGATTTGCCAGTTTTCTTAACACAATCACGAAATTAATTTAGTATGTTGTAATTAAAAGACATTAAATAGTTCGTGATGTTTTTTAAAGTAAAACATTGTCTGGGGTGTGTAGAAAAGATGTAAAAAGTTCAGGGTGTATATCGAGGAAGCTATATACTAGGAGTAGTGTACCAAAGTCGACCCTTTCATATGTATATTCTTGCTGTTTTTTCTGTTTTTTCTAGGTCATCTCGATAGAAAAGAAGACATGTTGTATGATGTGTCACCATAGACTAGACGGCCACTCAACCTAAAAGCGTGTCACTTAGAGGGGGCACAGTTATGAGGCTAGGTGGTCGAATCATATGACATGTTAGGACAGTGAAACGAACCACCACCTTCTTCCAAATTTGTTCTCGAATATCGGGAGCGGGAAGTAAGGAGATGAGTAGTTCCAAAATAATAAGGAGTCACATTTTCCTGAGCTCGCCAATTCGTGCCAAGTTACCTGGAGAGCGCGTTAATAAGGAGATGAGTAATTCAGGCAGAAACATGTTGACTTCCTGTATGCATCACCATAAACCGTCTACATCACCATAAACCGGGCATCAATGCCCATGAAGGTAAGCTCTCAGTTAACCGGGTATTAATAAACTGGAAGGTAAGAGGAACATGATACCTCTTACCATGTTATCGGGAAGGTAAAAGAGGCTTAGTGCACACGAGTCTTTTATTATTTTCCCTCTATATATAACACTTTGCAATTCGAACTATTTCCGCCCAAAGACTTAGCAGAAGATTCACGCTACGCCGTTTCAGGGCCAGAGACGGACGAAAGCGATGTGACACGGACCCTCGAGAGGCGTGCAGTATGGGACGAACAGACCACGCGGCGCCAAACCCGTGAGGCAAAAAGCAAAGAAAACTCAGTGCAAGTTAGAGTTGCTAGCAGACAAGTGTAAACGCAAGAAAAACACTTTAGTACAGCGTACAAGGAGCCAACTCAAAGGATCCACCCACTCAAACCAAATTACAGAAATACGACCCGATATACGATTCATGACATATATACTCTATAAAATTATTATGTGCTCCCCGAGAGTAGAGGACGGCCATACACACACACTTTCACACACAGTCTTTTAATTTAATTTTCTCTCCTTTACACTCTCTTTTCTCTCTAGATACAGAAAACCCTCACCGGTTATCGCTAGATCTATCTCAACACTCTGTCTCCGGCTGTTCCTTGGCCGGAATCACCTCAAAGCTCTCATCTTTTTCATCCTCCTCATCCTAAATAGCTCCACAAATCTCATATACTTAGCGGATCCATCCCATTTTCCGGACCCTAAGTCACTTAGCTATTCTAATCCGTTTTCCAATTCTCTCCGGACCCGACGTCCAAACCGTGGTCCTTATCTCTCTTGTTTATTGACTTGAGCATCGGAACATCCTCGGAAAACACCCCCAACTGTGTTTTCCGGACAGTCAACGCGTTGTTTGTTGTGTAGGTGAATTGTTTTCTAAAAAGACGAAAAAACTCCGAAATAGATACTATTTTTCTGTTTTGGATACTATTTTTCATAAACCAAAAACTTAAAAACTAAAAAGAAAATATGAACATAAAACCGAACAAAAATCTGGAATAAACATTCTTTAGTTCATTTTGCGGATAGGTCCTGAGTATTTGAAAATGTCGTTAGATATCTCTATCCAACTCGAATTATTATTAGTAAATAACAAAAATTCCATATATCCATAATTTCTTTATAAAAATTTCAGATATAAGGAATTTTTAGTTATTTTTCGGGGAGGTAAAAAAACTATTTTTCATGCAAAATGTATTTTTTGGGTTAAAAAGTCTATTTCAAAACTATTTTTCATGCAAAATGTTGAACAAAATTCCCATTCTTTCGACAAATATCATAAAAAGACCAAAATTCTAGGGACAAAAAAGAACATGCTGTTATGTTTTCTCCAAAGAAACTTGCACCAGTTTGTGTATTTCCTAAGAAATATCTGATATCTGATATCTTTTCTGAATCTACCTCGTTGTGAAAATGAGTGAACCAACACATAATTGTTTGGCACTAACTGTAAATATCTCCAAAGTCCAAAGTAACTTCTACTTTTAACATCCCAATCTCTGAAGAACAAAGAGACAAACACACATTCACAGTTTCAGTTCATATTGAGACGATGATAACAACAACAACAAGAACCAACATAGGCAAACAGCAACACACACATCATTTCAGAAGTGACTTCGTAAAATGCTCTCTTGCAGTCGCGAGTGCCTGACTTATCGTCTGAAGCGAACAAAACCGCAGAGAAATGTAACAAAATCTTTAGTTGGGAGGGTTAATGTATTGTTTTTTCAAGGTTTGTATCAAGAAGATGTGAATATATGTAGAAAAATTGATAACATTTTATAAAAACACGGTACCTGCTCGGATAGAGGAGCATTAGGGTCAACACTATTGATCCCTGCTTTTCCTGCAATCACATTTGCATCCGTCTCCAGAACAATACTGAGATATAAGATAGTATTAGAATACATAACCTATGAAACAGTTCATTTATCTAATGGTTCTAGAAACGTGAAAAGGAAGAAAAAGTTACGTACCCGCCATCTATAATTTCGTCGAAGCATAGAAAGATGAGGTCAAGGTTGTCCAATGCCTCTCTCTTATCAACACTGCCTCTGTAATTTGAGTTTGAAAGAAAGAAAGGTTGAAATATTGTGAGCTAATTTGGAAATGTAGAAATAATAGAACAAAATCCGAAGCTGTGATTCGACAAACCTAAGGAGGAGGTTCACTGCATCGAAGAGTCCCTGAAGCACACTGGCTAAGATAAGCTCGTTTTCCTCTACGCCTCCCGTAACAAAGAAATGAAGATCTTGCACAAATTTGTACACAATAATGTTGTTCTCCAGTGCTGTCACTTCCACTACATATCAAGAACTAGCAATTTGTTGATAAATAAATGCCAGTTGAAAAAGATACAAAACCGCAACTACAAGTCCATGCGGACATAATCAGACTTGAAAATATTTGATTAAAGATAGTCAAACAAGACACTGAGTATTTAAAACAGAATTCACGACGAAGTCTACCTTCGGTCCTGGCATTCGTCTTTTGAGTCTTTGTAAACACAGCCTTTTCGAAAGCTTCTTTTGCTGTATTTGTTGGCCAGTCATCTGAGTAATACTTAACTGCTACACGCTTTCCCTCAGCATCCAGAAGCAAGATGCTTTTCACTTTTGGGGGCAATTCCTATGTAATTAAAAAAAAAACCACAGGAAAGCATGAAGATTATGAGAGATTGCAAATCACCAATCAAAAGGGTGGTCCTTAGGACATAGCAATTGAGCAAAAGGCTTATGAAAGAACATCTGAGAGCTGAAAGTGATTATAAACATGAATCAGTGTCGGTTGATTTTTAATCATTCACACACATTGCAAGCATTTGTTTTCACAAAAAGAAACACACAAAACGATAAAATTGTCTAACATCTAGTGAGTGAGAATATCCAAGAATCAAGCATAACTTATCACTTCCTCATAATCATGAAACATTGAATATACAAGGAAGATTCAGGGAAACCCAAAACCGCTAAGCAACATCTTCTCCATCTTACTTCGATTCCAAACTTATCTTAAAACTCAACATGCCACAGAAACGGAATCAATGTAGCACCATCACATATGTTGAACAATTCTAAACCATTAAAACCGTATGGCAAACCAAGATTTTGAAGTGTATTAATTTAATGAAGCAATATCACCAACTCAAACTAGCTCCTATGGCTTCAAATTAAAGCGAAAACTCGAGAATTTTCCGGCAATCATAAACAAAAGTTTCACAAAGATCTAAGATGATCCTTTCTTAACCACTTACAACGAACTATTGATTACAAAAAAAAAAAATTAGAAATCTGGATTTGTCGCAGACGAAACGACAATTACAAAATCTGAGTTTGTTGCATGCATTTCTTTTTCTTTTCCGATCAGCAACCAAAAGCTAGAACACAATACCCAAATTCGCAGAGAATCCATAGGAGCCGAAACGGCGCAAGTGAGATCTGTGGGAAAGAAGAAGAAGAAGAAAGTAGAATTTTACCATGGCTTAGAGAGACGAAATCGGCGGAGAAAGACCTAGACCTGGAACTTTGAAGCGAAGAGCTTCTTCTCCTCGAGTAAGTAAAGTAAAGCAAAGCCAGGGGAAATTCTCTGATACGTTACAAAAATAGTATTTAGGCAATTCATATATTTCCATGAATGTCGAAATTTTCCACTAAAGACTCGTTTTTTTCTTCTTAATGTTTTTAATTTCTACTTGCTCTTTCTTCCTGTGGTCAACTAATTACATGATTAATATACTTTCATGCATTGAACTAATTATGATTTTATAAAACTAAGTAGAGAAAATACCAAAAATATTTATAAATTTCTAATTTTTATACTAAAAAAACGTGGGATTATTACAGATGAAAAGACTATTCATGCCTTTATCTGTTTTCTCAAACTCGAAATCGAGAGTCGGAGACAAAGGCATGAATGGTCGTTTCACCTGTGATAATCCCACGTTTTTTTTTAAGTCTAAACAGAGTTTTGTAACATCCGTTTAACGAATTAACGGGATTGACGGAATGAATGTTAAACCTACAAATTTTGAAAGTTGGAGTATTAAAATGGATGCCATAGTTAATTTGTGTATTTTTTTTAGTGTCAAAATAGTTCGAGTATTTTTCGTCCAAATTTTATAGAATTCGTGTATTTTTAAGTTTTTTTCCCTAATAAAAATCATATTTAATTTTTGATACACTTTTAGAAATTTACGATTCCATAGCAGGAAGCGGACCTCAGACAAAACTTCCGAACACACTTCATTAGAGCTGGGCATAAAAACCGGACCCGACCCGACCCGAAATATTGGGTTCGGTTTGTGTGTAAAACCCAAACGGTTCTTGTGTAAATCTAATTCGGTCGGTTCAAGTATAATCCGAAACCCGATCGGGTATCCAAAAAATTACAAATATATCATATTACGTATATATCACATATACATATGCATATATAATTTATATATATATTCGGGTTATTTCAGATTATTAAGGTTATTTCAGGTTATTCATGTACATTTTTTACATCAACTGA
Organism: Eutrema yunnanense; assembly: GCA_002933935.1. NCBI lineage: Eukaryota > Viridiplantae > Streptophyta > Magnoliopsida > Brassicales > Brassicaceae > Eutrema > Eutrema yunnanense. The sequence continues at coordinate 44,693 of PKML01048482.1, read as the reverse complement.
ACCGAAAATCTTGTTTTCTCGGGTAATTCGGGTTCAAAACCGACCTAAACCGAACCGAATTTATTTTTGGTTCCATTTCAGGTTTCATTTAAAATCTTAAAACTGATCCGAACCCGAAAAGACCCGAACCGAATCGTATTTTCCTCGGGTCTTATTCGGATCCTGACCTCTCCAACTTATGGTGCCCAAAACCGAGACACCGACCCAAACCCGACATGTGGACCCGAATGCCATGGACGACTACACTTCATATCATACGCACGAGTAGGACTCAATAGCATTAATTAAAAAGAATAGGGGTTAAATTCATAATTTACTTGGGTCAAAGCTAAAGTAGTTGATGATATCGGGCAATTTATCAAAATACTAGGATTTAACCCGCGCTAATTATAGCGCGGCGTAATTTTTTTAAAATAAATTGTTTTAAAATTCACAAAAATTATTTTTATATGAATTTTATAATATAGCTAACTNTACAAAAAGAAAAACAAGAAATGAAAAGAAAAGCACATAGAAGTTTTATGAACCATCATACAAGTCATGTGGTTAAAAACTACCATCGCCCTGCCAAATGATCAAAACAACTGCAAACAGAAGAAAAAATCAACCTTTTTTTTTTTTTTGTATTTCTCTATGTCTTTTGGTTTAACTCACCACCTTCAGCTTCTTCCATATTGATCCGACCTGAATCATACAATATAATAATATTCACATGTCACAAACTATAACTCGTTTCACAAAACAATTGGACTGTGGCGGTTTACCATTTTGTTACATACCTAACAATGATATCAACGACGGGGCTTCCCCTGATCCATTTGATTTCATGTCCGCACCTACGTTTCAATGAAACTTAGATCTATATCAACTATTCGACCTTCTCTCAATAAGAGAATGTAGCAGTAGAGAAAAAGAGAGATGGAGAGTCACCTGTATTTTCCATTGATCTTGTGATGTCTGACTTCTTAAATGTAAATCCTATGAAGTTGGTGTCCTTGGACGTCAACATCTGCTCAAACCAATCCAAAAGTTACTATCCATCCAATTTTTGTTTTTTTTTTCCTTTGTCATGTTGATACTCTTAACCATAACAAAACATTTCCTCAAACATCAATTTGCAACACATAGGAATCAAGTGGAGTGCGTCACCTTTCTCCAAGGACCAACTTGTGGTGCTTCGGATTGGGATCCTTCAACCTACAAGAAATCAAAAAACTTGATGAGGATATCGGACGTCTCTTTAAGTTTGACTATTAGCAGTTTTTTAAAGAAGTTTCGGGGTTCACTAACTAATCGGTTTTCAACAACTGCCTAAAGCCTGAGAACATGTCATGACAAGCATTTTCAGATTCTATCCAACTTACTTCAGGGAACTTCTCAAAATTTTGCGTGTCTAGTTCTCCATCAACAATGGGTCTATAAGCTGCCTCCATATCATACAGTTTGTCCCATTGGGTGCCGTTGAACCATGGATGCGACTGAAACATGAACAAAATCGATTTCAATGATGTCAAGGCTGAAAGTGAGGCTAATGAAATGCATCTTTAAATATCCTTTTCAGAAACCTCACTTTTATCTCCTCAACACCTCTGGTTCCCAACCTTGAATCAACATCACATAGCAAGCGACAAATCAAGTCCCTGGCTTCATCTGATATTTTTGGTTCTTCAGGGAATTTCAAGCATACCCTCCAATTAATTATCTGAGAAAAGAAGTGCAAGTATGAATATTTCTATTATAGATAATAACAATGCATGACTAACCAGCTATATACATCTACCTTGCGGCATGTTATACGGGGGTCATCAGAACAGAATGGGGGATACCCAACTAACATCTCATACAAAATTGCGCCGAGAGACCACCAGTCGCATTCCATTCCATATCCTTTCTTTAGTAGTACTTCTGGAGCCATGTAATCAAGAGTTCCAACGGTTGAATAAGCCTATAAAAAATGAAAGATAATAATATTTGATTACCCAAGACATATTGGATGTGGTAACTGATCTTTATAGTCCAGAAAAAAATGAGTAACCCAATTAGAGGACAAGCGTGAATACCAATGCACGGCGATTGCGCTTCCACTGCAGCAACTGCTCTTTAGGCATTTGCCAGGGTGCTTTGTCAGAGTCTGATTTTCCTGACTGGCTCTCTGAATCCTGAGACAGCATTTCGTCGTCTTCTAACAGCAGTGAAGAATACTTATCATCTAGTGGCTTACATAAGCCAAAATCTGAAAGCTTCAAATGCCCACTTTTGTCTAGTATCAAATTATCAGGTTTGATGTCCCTACAGGCAAGAAGAAACAAAATCAAATCCAGAACCAGATAATAAATATGTTTTCTATTACTCGCAGAGATCTCCCCAACACCCTGAATCACTAGGCATAATTAAAAAAAAAACGGTTATATACCTGTGAACATAGTTGTGTTGATGGATTGAATGGATAGCAAGAATGCTCTCCGCAATATAAAAGCGAGCAACATCTTCAGAGAGAATGTCTTCTCTCATCAGTAAAGTCATGATGTCACCCCCAGGCAAATACTCCATGATAAGATACAAACATTCAGAATCTTGAAAAGAGTAAAAAAGCTTTACAATGTAACGGCTGTCAACCTCTACAAGCAAGTTCCTCTCAGACCTTACATGCTCAACCTAGAGAGAGAGAAAAACAAAAAAACTTTCAACACTGAACTCAAGCAGTCCAACAAGTTTTTCTCATCAGTTGTACTACTACTCTCAAACACCTTATGGTAAAAAACGAAGTAGGTACCTGTCCACGGCTAAGCATCTCAGTTTTTTTCAGTTTCTTCATGGCATAAACCTCACCTGTAGATCTCAAACGGCATAATCTAACCTGAGTTACCAAAAACAGTTTCAGAGATTAAACATTATCGTGGACAGTTTAATAATTTGTAGAGGGAACCAAGATTGAAAATATGTACCTCACCAAAGGCACCTTTACCGATGACGGTCAATAGCTCAAAGTCGTCAATACCAATTTTACGTCTCTGAAGCCTCATGTACTCAGTTTCGCGACGAGCAAGGTTCCTCATCATCTCGTCTTGTTCTTCAACAGGTAACTGAGCTTCTTGCACTTTCCGCTGAAACTCTCTGCGTCTGTATGTAACAACAGACAATCAAATTCAATAACAGATCAATCTCGTGCTAAATCTGAATCAAAATTAAGTCAAACACCAAGTCAATCGAATCACACGCATCTATCCAAAAACCGTTGTCGTCGATCAACAAAAAATGAAGAAAGCAATAAATTCAACTTTCTCCGAACCTCTCCATTCGTTCGTGCAGACCTTGCAAGTAATTCTTGTAATGGTTCTCGATAAACTGTTTGGCAGCAGCGGCTTTCTGACGAGTCACCGGAGAAGAAACCGCCACATCCGTCTCCAATTCGAATCCGCGACCAGGCTTGGCGTTTAGACCACCGACGCGAACGGTTCCATCGGCTCCTCCCTCCATTGAAGCAGCAGATCGTAGAGAGAAAATCAGATAAAGAGTGAGATTTAGAGAGCCATGGAAGGAGAGATCTAAAGGAGCTTAGCTGGTGAAATCTGAACGTGGACTATTTTATTTTTTAGGAGAGAGAGAGAGAGAGATGAACTTGCAGAGCTGTCTCCTATATGATGGTTTTTGATTATTAATCAAATCAACAATTTTTTATTTTTTATTATTATTATTACTGTCAGCGGAAGGTTTGGATCTCCTGAAGGGCAGTTTATCAATTTTGGTAAACATATAATTTTTTTCAGAGTTACAAATTAGTCTACTTATTATTTTAGTTTATCAATTTGGCAATTTTTGGATGTAGAAACTGTGGCTATAAGTTTAACTGTAAATTATCGTCACCACCACAACTTATCCATCTCATCGATTAGCTGCTATCACCGTTGCTATTGCCACCATTGTTACCATCGCCAATGTCATCATAATCATGGCGTGATTGCTATGGTAAATGTTCTGGATATATGTTTTTCATAGGCTTTTTTGAGGTGGTCTTGAACGGCTCTCGTGAAAAGGGTCAAAATTAATCCGAACAAAATTTGATGTGTCGAAAAAAACATGAACTAAAATACGGTGCAATTTTTTACTTTCCAGACATAAAAATTCAAATTTTATACCCAAACTATTGAATCTAAGCCAAATCCAGCATTGACCGCAAATCTGTTAGTCAAACCGTTGACATCACTGACTCAGCAGTCTGAGTCAGCTGTCACGTCAGCTAAAGCGTCCACAGTTGCTGAGTCAACTGCCACATCAGACGTCATTAAAAAAACAAATTTTAATTTTTTTTTTGGTTTAATAATTTCAATTTTTTTTAAAGAATGATAATATTTTTTCTATATATATTTTGTCTCAATTTTTAATATTCTATTAATCTTAATTACCTAAAAATGATTCTATTTAAATCTTAATTTTATGTTGTAATTTTTCTTTTAATCACACAAGCTAAAAATATATAATTAATTAGTTTTTGTGGAACTATATTTTAAAGAAATATAAATTTCATATTTATGGATAGATAAAAAGAATCAAATCAAACATAACCAATTATATCATTAATATAAGTTTAGTTATATTTTGATAACATATATTGCTAATATGGTTTCCTCAAGGTTGTTTTCTTCCGCACAAATGTCTTAATATTTTTCTTTATTTATGTAATTTTTATCATTCATTTTAATATTTAAGTATATGGTCGGTTCGATTCCAAATTTTATTTTGGTTTGGTTCGAATTCACAAGTTTTGGTTAAGATAATTTAGTGTTTCGGGTTTTTTTCGTTCTTTTGGGGAAACAATCCACCTACTTAAGATTATTTTAAATATTACACTAAAATTCTCAATTGGAAAAATTAAAATCCCTAAATCAATATTGTTCATCATCTCCTCCGTCAAAGATATCAAGAAATCGATCTAGGGATTTTAAGGATTTTAAAATTTCCATATTGATTTTAATATCCCTAAATTGGTTATGTTTGATTTGGATTTTTTTTATCTATCCATATATATGAAATTTATATTCTTTTAAAATATAGTTCCACACAGAATAATTAATTATATATTTTAGCTCGTGTGATTATAAGAAAATTTACAACAAAAAAATTGAGATTTAAATAGAATCATTGTTAGGTAATTAAGATTAATAGAATAATAAACATTTAGACAAAAATGTATAAAGAAATATCATTCTTAGCTGACGTGGCAGCTGACTCAACAACTATAGACGCTTTAGCTGACGTGGCAGATGATTCATACTGCTGAGTCAACGCTGTTAACGTTTTGACTAACAGCTTTGCGGTCAATGTTGGATTTGGTTTAGATTCCATAGTTTGGGTAGAAAATTTGAATTTTTATGTCTGGAATGTAGGAAATTGCACCGTATTTTAGTTCAAAATTTTTTCGGCACATCAAATTTAGTTTGGGTTGATTTTGACCCTTTCTTGGTTATCATTTACCATAATTTAGTCAATTTTCTTTTTAGATTACCTCATTTCATTTATCCATAATTTTACTCATTTAATGTTATTTTTGTGCTCATTGTTATAGCGTCAAAAATTGTAAATAAGAATAAACGGAGTACTTTGGCTTATCTTTAAGAATAAAAGAATTTAAAGACATGCAAAGGCAAATGGAAGGAGGCGATGCATCACAACATGACAATCATGACTCTTCATCCCAGAAAACTTCATTTCTCCATAATCAACGCAATTACGAATGTTAGATATATATATATGTCCGGGAATTTAACACTATTGGCGATCCAGCTAAAGAAACTCGACCTTTGAAGGTTCATCCAACCGAAAACAGGGACCGGAGCCTTCCCATTTAAAAGAGAGTATGCTTTCTCTTTTAGGTCGAGCTTGTTTCCAGTTTTTAGTTGCTTATTCACATTTAAATATTTGAATTTGATGCAGTATATATTCACAAATATTAAATTCTCTTTCTAATGACACTTGAAATTGTTGCAAATTATGTTGGCATCTAATTCCCCTTACTAGTTTAATCTTACTTGAGTAGTTGGATGATTGGGAAGAATAGTGAAGCATATCCTTACATGTAGCATATGTGCCAAATCTTTTAAGAGTTTTGAATTTATTTTTAAGGTATACGAATTGTATTTTTAAGAGGTGTTATTGGATTGATCTTTTCAAAGTATTTTATAATGTAGTTGAATTTGGAAATATTTTGTTGGGTTTTGATGAATTCACTACAACCCACGATGGATTTTATATATTTGATTGTAATGTATTTTGATTAATCTCTATAATAATATTTAAGAAAACATTTTTGAAAATGAACTTTGTTTTGTAACTTATTACATGAAATGTCATTACAAATAAGAAAAGATAATTGAAATAGGAAATGATATAATTGTCTTTTAAAATTATTGATGAGAATATGGAAAATATTTATTTCCCATTAAAGAAGTTATTTACTATTTAGTTTCTTAATTATTATGATATTATTAAATAGTAATCAATTCACACATATTCAAAGAAAATCTATTCGAGATCTTGCAATATTTTTTACTATGATTATTATATTTTATTTGAATATAATATATATCAAACCAAAAGTTTGAAAAAATATGTTACTAATTTTATAAAAAGTTAGACACGAGAAAATTGATTTTGTAAGAGTTTGTGGACTGATCACAAAAATCATAGTCATTAAGCGGTGCATACTAGAGATATGTTTTCAAGATTATAGGTTTTTGCGGGTTAGCCCGAATAATATTTTAGTTCATTACAAAACGGATTAAGTAGATATGTTAGTCCGAGTTGATAGTTCTATATATTATAAAATTCAGATAAAATAATTTTTCTTAAATTTCAAAACATGGGTTGAATCCTAGTTGCTATGTGTTAAATTAACAATATTCTAGTTTGCTTTCTCACAAGATATGTTTAACTTACTTTGGTGTACGACAAGGTGTTCAAATGCGGTGTACTAGACATTAAGTGATGATATACGAAGGCGGAGTACAAAAGAAGAGTACGCGACATATGTGTTGTATACACCAATTAAAAACTTTTACTCATCTTCATTAAAACTTTATTAGCATTTAGAAATAGCCTTGTTGAGATTTATCTTATTTATAAGACATAATTGTACTATTTGTCACTTGTTCAAATTTATATTTGTTATTTATCACTTATATAAAAGGCTATAAGGTTAGAATGTACATTGACATTTTATCCTCCATTCACCATCTGATTTGTCTGACCATGCACAATACACACACTGTTTTGTCTGACACCTTCTCACACTTTCTCGAATGGTTTAGTATTTTCTCTTACGGTTTAGTATCCCCATTGGTCTATAGTATTCTTTAGGGTTTAGTATCTCCGGAGAATTTTGTATTTCTCCTTAAGGTTTAGGGTTTAGTTTTTTTGTTTTGTGTTACGCACGTTTTTTTTTGTTTTTTGTTTTTAGTTTTTAGTGTCCCATTTGGATTTCGTTTTTCCTCTTTGAATTTAAGGTTTAGTATCTCGGAAGGGTTTGGTATCATTTTTGGGTTTATCTATCATACCCATTTCTATACAGTATCCTTGAGAGTTTAGTATTCCCGAATGGTTTGGTATTTTTCCTTACGGTTTAGTATTTCCTTTGTGAGTTTAGTATCCCCGTTGATATATAGTATTCTTTACTTCTCTCCCTCTCTTTTTTTCTCTCTATTCTTTCTTTTTCTTTCTCTTCTCTCTCTCACGATCTTTCTCTCGTTCTCTCTCATGTTGGTCTCGGGTATACGAAGTACATTTGGGGTATACGAGGTAGTGAACATTAGTTTAATTCATACACCGCATATTGTTAATGCGTATAATGTTAACACCGTATTCTGTTAATGCGTTTGGTGTACGTATATCGTTAACGTGTTTCCTCGCATATGCGTACACCGCATGCGCGTACATTACATGCATGTATACCACATATGTGTACACCGCATATATTAATTAGAATACTTTGTCCAATATGCCTACACCACGCAATGGCGTACACCACACATTAGCGTACACCACACATTGGCGTACATCACATATGTATACCAAGCATTGGCGTACCCCACATATCGTAATAATGTCTGTTTTTAAAATCCAAATTTCAATATGTGAAGCAAAAAAACTATGTTTTGTTTAAAATACACCCTTTTAAAAACTACATATTTCTCAAATACACCATTTAAAAAAAAACAAATCACTGTTTTTTGTTTATTACATTTGGTCGAGGCTCCGTTCTTGTTGTTGCTCTGTTTCTGACATTGGAGAAGACTTTTTGCAGGTTCTGTGTTTTTTTGGTTAAAACAAAAATCATCCAAATCATAGGAACAACACAAATAAAGCTACAACAAAACAAATTCTTCTATGGAGTCTTTTTTTTTTTTTTAAACGGGAGGTAATCCAAAGATTGTCTAGGCCCAAGACTAATCCTCCAGCGGCCCAAAAGCCGGGGTCTACGCCAAAAAATTTTCAAACGCATCTGGTGGCCAAGCGAGGTCGATACCAAGGGTCGATACCAAGTACCAAGGTAGGCAGCCCCCTACCCCTTCTCACGGGATACCACTGGGATACCATCACATGGTTTCTATGGAGTCTTTCACATGATATTTAGTTCTTACTCCAGGAAAACGAGACTAGAAATTTCACCAAATTATGATACAAACAAGAACTATATTTTCTAACTCTTACACTTTTGTCGAACACTTGGATGGCACAAACCTTAAACCAAAAGATAACAATGGTAGATTCGTCACTTAGTTTCGACAAGGAAAAGAAGGGAAGTAAGCAGCCCGTGTATCGTGGAGTCTGCATGAGGAGCCGGGGAAAAGGGTTTCGGAGATTCGTCAGCCTCAGAAGAAATTGAGAATCTGGCTTGAGACTTCGCTGACAGCGGAGATGGCGATGCGTACTCACGACGTGGCGGCTGAGATGGCGATAATTTGTTAAGTTTCCTAGGATTCCAACTCAAAACCAATTGGCAATGAGTGGATTGGCCCAAGTCCCTTATATATTAGTCAATGTCCCTTCCCACTTCCGATGTGGGATAATCTTCACACACTCCCTAGAGATTAAGGCCCACGGCCCATTAATCTCTACATAATCTCAATACCTCCCCTCGAGATAATGGCTCTGATAATGGCTCTTCTAGCCATTAATCTCGACAGACCATCAATCCTCGGGTCGGGGAGGTCGGGCCTTCTTCTGGTCCGGATTACGGGCAGTGTGTGTTCGGGCTCTGATACCATGTTAAGTTTCCTAGGCTTCCAACTCAAAACCAATTGGCAATGAGTGGATTGGCCCAAGTCCCTTATATATTAGTCAATGTCCCTTCCCACTTCCGATGTGGGATAATCTTCACACACTCCCTAGAGATTAAGGCCCACGGCCCATTAATCTCTACATAATCCCAATACCTCCCCTCGAGATAATGGCTCTGATAATGGCTCTTCTAGCCATTAATCTCGACAGACCATCAATCCTCGGGTCGGGGAGGTCGGGCCTTCTTCTGGGCCGGATTACGGGCAGTGTGTGTTCGGGCTCTGATACCATGTTAAGTTTCCTAGGCTTCCAACTCAAAACCAATTGGCAATGAGTGGATTGGCCCAAGTCCCTTATATATTAGTCAATGTCCCTTCACACTTCCGATGTGGGACATTCTTCACACACTCCCTAGAGATTAAAGCCCATGGCCCATTAATCTTTACCTAATCCTAATACCTCCCCTCGAGATAATGGCTCTTCTAGCCATTAATCTCGACAGACCATCAATTCTCGGGTCGGGGCGGTTGGGCCTTCTTCTGGGCCGGATTACNGTCGGATCCGACGGGTTCACTTTTCCGACGAATTTCCTACGGATTTTCGACGGATGAAAAGTTCGTCGGAAACTCGTCGGAAATCCGTCGGAAATTTCCGACGGAATTATGTCCGTCGGAAATACCTCTGTTTTCTTGTAGTGTAAAGCCCATGGCCCATTAATCTCTACCTAATCCTAATATAATTGTTCATGACGAGGCGGCTGAAATTTTCTAGGGTTTCGTCGACCAAATAATCGATGAAGAAGATGGTTTTGTGCTCATGACGAGGCGGCTGAAATTTTCTTCCCCAGATCAATCGATGAAGAAGATGATTTTTCTTCGAATAGCAAAACGACGTGGTTTTGTAAAAAAAAAAATGCGAATAAGGCATAATCATAAATATTTCCAGTTTTATATTTTATAAAAATATGTTTTTAATATCTAAATTATCCATTCGGACTTTAACCAATGTTTTGTTATTAATTTGAGAATAAAGAATAATCATAAATATTTTATATAATCAACATTATAAATATCATATCATTTACACTTACAAATCATCATAAATATTTTATATTTTAAATATGACTATTATTTTCCATATTTGAATTATTTTTTTTTATTTCAAATAAAATAGTATTGGTAATCTTAGTAAAGTGTATTTTGTTACTCAATTCCAAAGACAACACGAATCAGTTAGCCACTTTGATCAATTTATATTCAGTTTTCTTTCTCTTTCACATCTATCTAAAATTATTTTATTCAATCTAAGTTAATAACCAATATTTAAGGAAAATCTGAAATCTTTTGATTTTGTGCCAAATTTGGTCGATTAGATAAATTTTGAATTACAAAATTCAAATAAAAAAATTACCAATTAAAACCATATATATAGATTTCGGTTTTTTCTAAACAATAAAAAATCTTCTATATATTATCGAAACAGAAAGTTTGCGAATGTTAATCAAATCTTAACAAAACGCTAAATATTAATTGCATAATTTAAATTGCAATTTTTTTGTCAACTAATGATTCAAAAAAACTAAAATATTTGATATGTTTGGCAACTGGTATAGTTATCCATATAAATTATAATCTTATCTGAATTTTTTCCTGTTTGAACACAAAATGTGTTTTCCCTTTTAATAGTATAGATTGAACCCGAAAACTTTAATAGTATGAACGTATTCAATTTTCTGGTTTAATAGGAAAATTGAACCCAAAAACTTTAATAGTATAAACGTATTCGATTTATGTTTCTGTGCCGCACGGATTAAAGTTTTAGTTTAATTTTTCTGTCCAAACAGGAACAAACATGTTGAAGGTTAATTTAAAAAGTGTCTTAGTTTTAATAGTATAGATAATAGTATATACAAAAAAAATACTGTCTTATTATTTAAAACAATGATGAAGTATACATATATATTGAATCAACTCATGTTTTATTACAATATTTTGATATATATTATAACACCAAAATTAGACTAATGATTTAGCTTTTACGGCTTAATTTATAGTAAGACGCAAAATAAACAAAAATACACACTTAAATAAATATTAGTTAATTTTATGAAAAAGTAAAAGCACATTACTTTGTCTTCCATCCAAGTCCTGCCGGTCCTGCCGGTTTCCCAGTCTCTCTTGCAGTCCAAATTCCTTCCGGTTTGGCAAGCCATAAACGGTACTGACCACATTTCATTTTGCCTTTATATGCTTGAAGATCAAAAAAAAACTTCTTGTTAGGCCCGTGGCGAAGAAGGCAACTCCACGTTTCTGTTCCAAAAGAATCCAAACCGGGCCAGGAAATTACATAATGTCCGGTAGAGCGTAATGTTGTAAAGCGATGCCACTTGTTCGGTCCGCGGCAATCGATCTCGAGAATACTACCAGGACCGAGGTTATTTACAAATTCTATACGATTTTTTCCGCAAGCTGCTACATTTTGCCCAAAATACGTAACAGTAACTAATATAAAAACGATCAAATTATTCATGTTTTGAATCTAAGTATATTTTTTTATGGATATGATAAAGACATCAACGTACAGTATTTATAGTTTTTTTTGTGTGGAAAACATTTTTCTTTTATTTTAATCTATTTATGGCATTAGCTAAATTTGAATACAAAACGAACTAATTAAACCTCTGGTCGGGAGAGAGTTTAGTTTATGGTTGACCACTAAAGCCAAACCAAATAAATAAAATTTACAAATTAGAGCTCACCACAGAAACAAAATCAAAATAAATTAAGACGCAACACAAACAAAAATACACTTACATAAATAGTAGTTACTTAGATTCAAAACATGAATAATTTGATAGTTTTTATGTTAGATACTTGTTGTAGCTGGAATTATAACCGTTAAAATTTGTAAATAATAAATAATCGAAAGACTTGATTTATATTTAAATAATAGAAGATCGAATGGCTTTTTTATTAACAATAAACGATAATTTAATAATCGAGAAAGAAACGGGTGGTTTATCCGTTATAGGTTAGGCGGAAGCGGTGGCTAGAGGATGGCTTATCAGTTAAATTGGTTTTGTAACCTAATTTCTTGATCTTGGGTTTGCTTGTTGGATTGTTTTTGGATATTTTGGTTTTTGATTGTTGGATTGTTATGGTGATTTTTGGATACTGAATTTTATGTTTTAGTAATTTTAGGATATTGAATCTGATTTATGGAATTTTAATTTTTTTTTTTTTTTTTTACTGGTAGTCGCAAATCAGTTTCTAAATTACGACTGATAGTGTGAGTCACATATCAGTCTCTAAATTACGATTGATAGTGGGAGTCACATATTAGTAGCAGAAAAACGTCTGTTTTACGACCAATTTATTTAGCGATGAAATATTTGCGACTACTTTTTTTGGTCCCAAATGAATCGCACATGAATCATTTGCGACCATTTTGAGACGTTTTCGGGATCGCAAAATCTGTATTTTCTTGTAGTGGAAATGATTTGGACAAGGTTTTTGCGGGGTAAACTGACTTTAGTATTTCGATTCTCCAGAGTGATTTTACAAGAACAAGAACTAAGAAATGACAAGTGTTTGAGTTTAGAGCTAATTGCAGCAAGAAGTGGTGTAGAGAGTTGGATTCATGGTCCCTTGATCCTTGCTCTTGTCCTTGTTTTATACTCCGAGATTGTGTTTAACATTATCGTTTACTCCGAGTGGTTCACCATGAATGGTCTTTAATGGCGAAACTCCGGCTGTTACGTCGAGGCGACTTAATTCACCGGTTTGAACGAGTCTTTGGTCTCGTCGCGACTAACGGTTCTGCATTTAATCCACTTTGACCGTAGATGTTCACTCCGATGGGCATTTCATCTCGGCACATCACACCGTATGTTCTTTTGAGCCCATCTAGTTACTTTGAACTTGTTTGCCTTCTTTGATTTCGTCGAGCCGTTTTACCTTTGGTTTATTGAATCCATTTTTACTGGCCCGGGATTTTAACCCCACAATAATCTTAAATTTTCCTAATTACTCGTATAAACATGTAAAATCTTATCTTTATCATAATTGCATATTGTCTCCCTTTACTTTGAAACGGTGTACACTATGGATGAACAATCTACTTTTTTATTAAAAGAATTTTTGTTGATGATTTGGACACCTTAATTGATTAATTCATTTTTGTTGAGTCATTTAGCACTTAAGAATGTATTGATTGATTATATATGGGAATATTATGGAAATAATTTTGTTGAGTAATTTGGTATTTATTGTAATTTAGAATTTAGATTGTGTGTTTTTATTTTATTGTTATGTAATTTTATATTTTGATATAATGTTTTATTAATATTGATTGTAATATTTGACATGTATGTTTTATAGATAATTATAAAAGTTATATGATTTTAATTAATTGTGATTAATAGTGTGGTGGATTACTATACTAACATTTATTTCTATGTTTATTATTAGTTCGACCTATTTTTATTTTTATTACTACAATAACCTAATTTTATTCGTATTACAAAAAATACCCTTATGGCATTTGTTGAGAAAAACGCAATTACAAAACTGCTATTACTATTCATTTGCCGCGTAGACAAAAGTTGATTTAACAAGTCTACCGTTCTTTGACGGTAGACTTGTTTGATGTTGGTCAACTCAAATTTTGGTCCGTAGATTTGTTTGATAGATGGTAGATTTGTTAAATATTGGTAGACTTATTTTGGTAGACTCATTTTAACGACGCAGTAGATATATTTATTTTTGGTAGACTTATTTTTGGTATTTGCTCAGACAACCTTCAGTTGGTAGATATATTTTTTTTTGATGGTAGACTTATTTTTGGTACTTACTCAGATAACCTTCAGTTGGTAGATATATTTTCTTTGATGTTAGACTTATTTTTGGTATTTACTCATATAACCTTCAGTTTGACTTTTTTGGTAGACTTATTTCTTTTGGTGGTAGGGTTAATCAGTGTGAATTATTTTATTGTGACAATAGATTTATTTATTTGACGGTAGATTTGTATTGGCAACGGTAGATTTTTATTGGGTTGGTAGATTTGTTTGTAATGGCGGTAGATTTAAAACCGTCTAACATTTCAGTGACTTCGTTTTGTAATGGTGGTAGATTTAATTTTAATGATGATAGATTTATTGTTAATGGCGGTAAATTTAGTAATTTTTTGGTATTTACTCAGATAACCTTCAGTTGGTAGACTTATTATTTCACGTTGTGGTAGACTTTTATTGACGGTAGATTTATTGACATTGTTTGGTGGTAGACATTTGACTTTTCCCAGAATGAGAAATGACGTTTTTGCCCTACACTAAAACTCATATCTACGAAAAAAACCAGGTACCCAAATTTGCTAAGTATGAGAATTTTTTTTTATTTGATGGTAGATTTATTGTAATGACGGTATATTTATTTTGTTAATTTTTTTTCTGGAGTTAACTTTTCATTTTATCTTAAATCACAAAGAGAGACATATTTTGTGTACATTTTTTGAACTTTTGATTTAGTGCATTGATGGTATTTGTTCTTGAGCATAATATATGTAGTAGTTGATCTTAAATTTTAGTTGGGTTTAATTGTGTGTTCCAATTACTATTTGTTAGTGGTTCAATATATCTTCCTCCTCGAGACAATGAAGCATAATCACCTTACTTAATTGAAAGTTTGTTTACAACCCTTGTCTTGGTATTTAGGACTTAATTAAATGCTTTTATTTGTCAAAGATAATTATTTTTTCTCATCCACGGTATACTTGTTTGAATTTTGTTTTCTTCATTGAACGATAGAACAAGTTGGTATGCCGTCTGTAGTTGTGCATTCGCAAGAGGCGCATGTGGTCACTTATAAATGTAGTATTTTAACTCATCTTTATGATGAATTTACTACTCGCACAATGAATCCAAATTTACTCAGACAATGCATGGGAAAACATTAAAATTGAATATATGTTTTATTCAATTCCCCCATGAAGCACAATGAATAAACTTCCATTTCCTTAGTACTTCAATTCCAGAGAGAAAAATTATATGTTTTAGATTCTAAAAGGCATATACAAACATGTTCAAGAACAAACATTTCTAAACTCACAAAAAAACATTTCTAATATCTCTCTTTCTCTAATTATATTCATATACAAGCATGTTCATTTATCTCTCTGCATTTTGGATTCGTTAACAGAATTTACAGACGCCGTAATATCACCGGAGATGACGCCACCTACATGTCAGAGAAAAGAGAGAATAAGTCAGTCGTTAACAATAAGTCTACCATTACTACCAGTAGTTAACAATAAGTCTAGCAAACAAATCTACCGCATATACAAACTACCTACCGTCATATAAAAATAAATCTACCGTCATATATAAACAAACATATTGTCATATACAAACAAACCTACCGTCATATATAAACAAACCTACCAAACNTCGGACGAAGGGAGATTCAGACTTGTCTCTCAAACCAAAGTAAAATCAAAGTATAAAAAATAAAGCATAGCCTAAACAGATGGCTGTAAAATCCTATATATAACCTAAAACACGAATTGGGGTCTTCTTGTAATTATTAAAGACTTCTGGGCACTTTTGTAATTCTTCAAGTCTTGGAAAACTCGCGGGTCGTGTCTTGCTACGATGAGTATCGATCGATACCAGGGGGTATCGATCGATGCTTGTCGTGAAATCAGGTACTCTGCAACACGGCTTCAGCTCTTGCTCCAAATTGCTCCAGAAAGCTCCAATAACTCCAATTAGGCTCCAAACGTGCTAAGACCTGTAAAAGACTCTAAAATACTACAAAACACTAGAAAGACTCTAAACGTGCTAAGACCTGTAAAAGACTCTAAAATACTACAAAACACTAGAAAGACTCTATAAAAAGGACTTATATCATGGCTTAAATAGGGTAAAAACCATGATATATCAGCCGCCGCCAATCGGCCATTCTCCCCCATTCGTCGCCGACACGGTGGAAGATGACTCGCCGGAACCCTCGACACGCCTCCTTCCTCGCCAAAGTCAATCTCCTTCACCGTAACTTCTTCTTCGTCGCGGTTCTTCTTCGTGGAAGCAAGAGAAACCTAAAACAAAGCAAGAGGATGAAGAGACTTACCGGAAACGGCTCACTCCTCGTCGGGATTNCGCCTCATATCGCCTTTGTCGAGAGGTTTTTTTTTTTTTGTAAACCATGTTTTTTTGTTTTTTGTTTTTGTCATTAACTTTTAATGATGACACAAAACTACCGTCATATATAAACAAATATACCGTCATATATAAACAAATCTATCATCATATATATGACGGTAGGTTTTCTTTTGTTCAAAAAAAATAAATCAAAAGTAATTAATAATGACATAATCGTAATACAATACAACATATGGATAAAATGGATATTGACCAACAAAGTAAAGTTAGTCTAGTATGACCTTCCTCCCTAGAAGTTAATCTAGTAATATTTCTTATGCACGAAGTTACTTTGATGAATTTTCTCTTAATAGTGAGAATTATAATGCAAATAGCCAAAATTTTGAAGTTTTTTTTTAAGTTTATTATTGGAGACAAAATTAAAAAACTTCAAATTTGTAGTATCCCATGCTTCAAAAATAAAGAATCTCTTCGAGATGCTCTAAAAAAGGATAAAATCTGCCGTTGTATAAATGATTGCTATATGTTACTTAATTGGAATTATAAAAACTGGAAATGCTTAATAATGTAGGTAATTAATTAATCCCAATCTGAATACTTTTTAATAGGTGTCACGACCCGAAAATTGAAATGCTTATTACAGTTTTACAAAGTTAAAGAAATGATAGTATTATTCTTTAAGAGAAAATTTGACACATATTAAAATATTTTTTGATATTTGTCGCCATCCTGTTAATTATAATTCTGTCATGTTTTTATTTAATTAGACAACCGCCGTCAATAGCTATAGACAAAAAAAAAAAGTTTTTAAGATAAGAACAAAACAAAAAACGAACCGAACCTCTTGTGTTCAGCTTCCGTGACTAATTCTCCTTCTCGCTCCTATAAATATAACTCTTCTCCTCTCCATTTACACGACAACACTAGGGCTGGGCAAATTATCCGGATCCGAAAATCCGAACCGGTATCGAACCGAAAATACCCGAACCGAATCCGATCCGAATTTTTAAAATATCCGATCGGATCCTAAATTCCAATACCCGAAGAACCGAACCCGAATCGGTACCGAACCGAGAACCGAATGGGTACCCGAAATACCCGAACTGTAATTATATACCCAAATATATTAATTATATTTAGACTTTATATAACCTAAATACACAAAATTACAACTATAAACCCGAATAGTGTTGTCACAACACTAAAAGAAAAAAGAGAGCCTACGAAAGAATCATATTTTCATTTCCACTTGAAATGGAATGCATCACAAAGCTCCCTCAAACATTCAAAACCAAAGAGAACCATTTGATGATCTTTGATTCAACGGTCCTAAACAATAACTCAAACCAAATACCTCAAGAGTTTGTATGCCCTGACCATGACAAACCCTCTACAAACGTTCCAATCCTCCAAGTCCCTCTCATTGACCTCGCTGGCTTCCTCTCCGGTGACCCATTCTTGGTCTCAGAGGCTACAAGACTCGTCTCAGAAGCGGCAAAGCAACATGGTTTCTTCTTAGTGACCAACCACGGAGTCCATGAGAGGCTCTTGTCTAGTGCCAATACATTATTGGACACATTCTTCAAGTCACCGACTTGTGAGAAACAGAAGGCTCAGAGGAAGTGGGGCGAAATCTCGGGTTACGCTAGTAGCTTTGTCGGGAGATTCGAGAAGAATCTCCCGTGGAAGGAAACGCTGTCGTTTTGTTTCTCCCCCGAGGAGAAAAGCGAGAACCAGTCCCAAAACGTTAAAGAATTCGTCATTAAGACAATGGGAGACGGATACAAAGATTTTGGGTATATAAAAGAAGCTTTCTTTCTTTGCTTTTACTTTTTTCGTTTGTGTTTCTATGTTATGTATTAAATATTATACGTAAATTCAAGAATACTAATTAGTTAATTTTGTCCATGCATATATGCAGAATGGTTTATCAAGAATACGCGGAGGCCATGAGCAAACTCTCACTGAAGATCATGGAGCTTCTTGGAATGAGTCTTGGCATCAATAGAAGCCATTTCAAAGAGTTTTTCGAAGACAACGAATCGATATTGAGATTGAATTACTACCCAAAGTGCAAGCAATCGGATGTTGCACTAGGGACAGGACCACACTGCGACCCGACCTCTCTAACCATACTTCAACAAGATCAAGTGAGCGGTCTTCAAGTTTTCGTGGAAAATCAATGGCAATCAATCCTTCCAAACCCTCAAGCATTGGTGGTAAACATTGGCGACACTTTCATGGTAATTACTTTTCCCTTGCGTTTAAGTTCAATGAGTGAAAGTGATACATTTTTGGATATGTATATATATTGGAATTCTCGAATTTATCGAATTTTTCTTTACAACATGAAATGTGATTTTGAAATAAAATTTGCATAGAACTTCTGAATAGTTTGAGAATCGAGACTAATAATAAGACAAGAGAATTTTGTTTGGGAGCTTTGATCAATGCATGAAGGAACAATGTTTTGGAATATGTTTATAAATTTATTATTTCTCTGATTTTTGTTTTTTTGGGTTTTTCGGGGGGCTTTGATCATAGGCTCTAACCAACGGAATATACAAGAGTTGCTTGCATCGGGCGGTGGTGAATAGCGAGATAGAAAGAAAGTCACTTGCATTTTTCCTATGTCCGAAAGTAGACAAAGTGGTGAAGCCACCAGAGGAGTTAGAAGGTGAAAGAGTGTATCCTGATTTTACCTGGTCTATGCTTCTTGAGTTTGTAATGAACCATTATAGATCAGACGAGAACACGCTTGAGGAGTTCACAAAATGGCTCAAGAACAGAGGAAGTTTCTGAAGGATCATCTCAAAATGAAGACACAAAGTGTGATGTCGCTCAGAAAGTGACTTTTTAGTTTTCCGAAGATGTTATGTTAAGAGCTTTAGTTTCATGTTTTTTCTCTTAAACTGTTTAAGGACCTTTCTTTATGTTGTTGGGTGTAATAAGAAAAAAAAATGATACTCTAGTTCGTTTGAAGCCCATATATGCATACTTCTGTTCTGATAAATCGTGTACATTTCAAAAATATGGATATGTTTCAACTTACAAAAAAAACTAAATGAAAACATTTTGGAAAAGTAATTAGAAGGAAATCTTATCTTATTATATAAATTTGGACATGTTCAATGTATATTAACGTGACACGTGGTACGATTATAACTCACTGAATTTTTACATATACTCCCTTTGTTTCATATTAAGAGATTTCCTAACCCAACCCCTTCTTTTTCCGAACCCATGAATCAAGACTCAAGTTGGACTAGCACTTTTAAGATTTTTTCACATATGTAAAGAAATCATTTACTTTAAAAACAAAAAAAAACCAAAACATCATTTGTACATCCACCTAAACACAATTCAAACTAATAATAAAACAATCTGGATAATACAAACTGTCAAAAACATTTAAAAATAATTAATGAATTTTGCATTAAAAATTGAAAAAAATGAAACAATTTTTTTTCTTCCAAATCACCTCTTATTGTAAAACAAAGGAATACGAGTTAAGATTTGAGAATAATATACAGTGGAAGGACACATTGTCAATTCCTCTGAGGAGAAGAGCGAGAACCACTCTCAAACCGTTTAGTCATGATTGTCTCTTAATTTAAAAAAAAACAATTGCGGAGAAGAAACCCTAAGTAGATTGAGGATTAGACTAATAATAATACAAGGAGTTCAAACAATTTTGATGTGTTAAACAACATATGATATAGAATTAAGTAGCTAATCAATTTCTAGCATTAAGAACAATCTAGAAGAAAAAACCAAGTTACAATTTTCTAAATCAACATCTCAATCAATCAAACCCTATAAGTTTTTTGAAAATCTTAAAATCTTAAAACCCAATTGAAAATCTTAAAACCCAATTGAAAATCTTAAAACCCAATGGGAAAACGAGATTTTACGTTTTTGGTGGGAAAACAAGAATTTACGTTTTTGGCGGGAAAGCAGAATTTTACGTTTTTGGCGGGAAAATGTTATTTTACGTTTTTGGCGGAATAATGGAATTTTACGTTTTTGGCAAGAAAACGAGTTTTATGTTTTTGGCGAAAAAAAATGATTTTGGTTTACACATTTGATTTTGGTGTTGTTTAGGTTTTTATTTTAAAAAATTGGGTTAAAAAGTTAGCCCTGTAAAAAACTTAACCCTGTAAATTGAGTCCTTTTTAGCCCTATTATAAAATACAGGGTTTAGGGCTTAATTTTTTATACAGGGCCGGGCTAACCCTATAAGTTTGAGCCCATATTTACATCCCTAGGAAGAACTACTCACATATAGCAATGTATAAAGAAAAAGACTATACGATTAAATTTATAAAAAAATATAATACGGTTTATAAATCTTCTCCAAAGTGATCTTCTCCCATATGATTTAAAAACATAAACAAAGTCTTGAACTGAAAAGTATGAAGAATGTGACAGTTGGGTCTCGAGTGAACTGGGTCAAAATTGGGCCATCATTCCCATCATTCCCTTCTGGAAAATGGATTGTGGTGGATCGGTCTATATATTGCTTTCTGGTCCAAATCTTGTGAAAAAAAAATCCAAAATTATATAAATAGGAAGTAAATCTATTTTTTTTTTTTATAAAAAAAAATTTGGATTATTTGAGATAATTGTTTCTTAGAAAATTAGTTGACTACAAAACAAGGATTTCCGTTTTTAGTCTCAACATTACAGGATTTCCCAAAACAATAGGTGCAAAATTATGTACGGAGTCAAACGTATATGTGTGTATATGTATGTATAGCTACATCATAAATGTGTAGATATTATATATATGTTGAATACTAGTGCTTATTTGGAAAAGGTCACAACAACATATATATAAGCAAAAGAATTTAGCAAAAGAAAAAAGACAACATATAAGCAAAAGAAAGAAAAAAAAAAAGAAAAAAAAGATGAAGTTGGCTGCAATTTTCTTGGTTTCTTGCGTATTATTTTCCCTTCTCCCAAGCCTAACCGTTGCGGAGATAAGACCGTGGTGCCCATCAAAACAACAAATATTTGATGGACCATGCCAAAAGAATATCATCACACAATGCTTTGATGAGTTAGTAAAAACATTTGATGGTTCACTTGGAGAGCTTGGTCCGGTCGAAACCGGTTGCTTTTGCAGTTCTCTAGGTCTACCCCAGAACAAGCATCAATGTTATTGTCCTTTTATTCCTTGCCCTAGTTAAATACTCCAATTGACGATAAGTGGTTGTTGTAATTTTCCTATATACTCCATATATTTAATAATACAATGGTTTAATATTACATATTCAAATCTTAGTATCAACATTTCCCCACGTCGTCAAAAAGGTTAAAAAAAAAACAAAATTCAACAACAGATTAGAATTATTAGTATCTCAGTTGTTTTCTCTTGCGTTCAAAATTGGTTTATCAATACATACTTGTGTCAACCAATAATGAAATAATAGTTCGGTTTACAGTGGCATCATTTAGGAACCAATTCCATAAATTCAACAACAGATTTGAATTATTAGTACAGTCGAAATCTCAATTGTTTTCTCTTGTGTTCAAAATCAATTGAGATTCTCTACGGACTCTACCTTCTTTGAGTTCACTGATTATTTATTTTATTTGTTTTTTGTTATTTACACTTGTTACTTAATCTTTTTTTTATCGAAAGCAATCTAAATCCTCACCTCACCCATCCTTTTAATTTTTGGGGGATATCACTTATTGAATTGAAAATATTCATAAAATCCGAATGTTTATAATTTTATATGTTCCACTTCGCCATCGTACATTGTGTAATGGCTTTTGTTTGATTCAAGCCTTATGCATAACTAGATGAGTCCTATTTTTATGTAATTTTTTTTAGTGTTTTAAAAAAAAAAAATTCGTAACAAATGCAGATTTAGAGAAACATCATGTCAGCTGAATAGCTGATATTTCGATTACTACTACGAAGTCGTAACCCATTATATATATCCATTAAGAGATATACATACGCTCCTACTATAAATCATGCAACATATGTTTATCCAAAGATGTTTAAACCACAATATGAGCACATGCGTTGCAATAAAACACAAGATGTTACAGCGAGAGCGTGCCATGAATAGTTTGAGTAGCCATGAAACGAGCCACCAACATCTGAATCTTTACCATTCCCAGAATTGATAGACCATCACCAACGCTTGGCTCACCAACACCACCCATCTGGCTCGACTGCAACAAATCGTGGTTCAACCCACCATGGGTTAGAGCACTCGCCAACATCGGATACGTGTAACCTCCTCCTCTTCTGCTGCTAAAGCTGGATTCCCCAACATTCCGGTTACATAAACCGGATGGTATTGGTTCCCTAGCATGAACGGCGATGCAGCCATTCCACCACCGGTATATACATGTTTCCCTTGCGCTTGATGTTGCTGGGACTTACCCTGATTAGCAATCTAACCTAATTAAACTCATCTTCACCGGACCCACTTGGTAATGCCCCTTTCTCGAGGGCGCATGCCCCATTGAAGCAAGATGGCATGTCGTCGTTCGATTAAGAATCCTCTTCTTCGGCTCCTTATCGCCTCTCTTACTCATTTCCTCGTCCAAAACCTTTAATCTTGGCCATTGTAATTCAGGAGATTGAATCCGCGATCATTACTATTCCAAAACGAATCATCGTTGGAAGAGCCTTGTTTATATGTTATATATATTTTCTAATTTGTGTTTAGTGAAATATGATTTTAAAAAAAATTAGTTTAATGAATACAACCTAATTCGAGATAGAGGCCATTTGATGAATTTATTTTATACTGTATAATTAATTTGTGTTCTCCAATTTTCTTTTTTATTAAACTAAAATAAATATATAAAATAAAACAATTAATTTATAATATTGTGATGAGCCCATGTGTGTTTACAAATAAAACAGTTTGACTTTCATCTTCTTATAATCTATTTGCCTTTTTTCTAGTGTTTGCATCTGTCTCCCCCAAACTTCGAAACCATTCACTATGTGTTACCACCATGTTCTGATGCGGCTATTGATTCATATCATTATTTATCACCATCAAAGAGTCTTATGGCATAACAATTTTCTTTGAAAATTTTATGTGTAACGCTTCTAACGGTTCAAATAACTTCATAGCTCATATAATTTCTTTTGTGATTTATCATCATTCGTAGATAATATAGCTCACATGCTGATGAATGAATGTTAAATGTTTTATCGGTGCTCTTTCCTCTTAGTCGTGTTTTTTTTATCCTAAATAAATATTTTATATGTTAGACTGTTTGCATGCCAAAAAGTAGCCAAATTTATGTGTAACGCTTCTCACGGTTCGAATAACTTCATAGCTCATATAATTTCTTTTGTGATTTATCATCATTCGTAGATAATATAGCTCACATGCTGATGAATGAATGTTAAATATCTTATCGGTGCTCTTTCCTCTTAGTCGTGTTTTTTTATCCTAAATAAATATTTCATATGTTAGACTGTTTGCATGCTAAAAAGTAGCCAAATTTCTGTCTTGTGCAGCCATAAGATAAAATCTATAAATAACATAATTAAAAGAATATACACTTATTTAAAAGGACAATTTAACATAACTTTGAATTTAGATAAAATTTGTTATATGAATAGAATAGCAACCATTGAGTGAGTATTTATATTTTTTTTCTTTATATATATTAATTTTTTAAAGTTAATTTTGTCTTCTTGTTTTTCGTAGATACATTTTAGATATATGAATAGCATGAATTTAGACTTGTTTTAGTTATTTATTTTTACTTTAAAATACATTGAATTTGGAAATGATTGTGTAAAAAGTAATTATTGTAAATAAGTTTTTTAACAAAAAATTATTGTTAGTAAGTTTAAAAGTTTTTTATATATTTTTGAATTAAATAGAAGTTAGAAGGTTTATAAAGTTGTTATGGTTTTTTTAATCTTGAATTTATTGAGAAATAAAAAATAAAAAAAATTAACCAATGAGGGGGGAACACGTGTCAAAGCTGGAGAGCACCCCTTCTCTCTTTATAAAGTAGATATCTATTTTAAACAATCACGTCTATTTCAACAGAAAAATATGAACAATAATTGGCCTTAGAAGAAGTGTTTTTTCTTTGTATCATCAAATATCTTAGAAGAAGTTTAATGACAGCATTTTTTTAAAAATAAGGAATTTTTTTTCTTTCATTCTATATGCAAAATCTATTTTCTAATTAATTTCGTCTGTTTTAACTTCAAGAGAAAAAGTTTTTGTTTCAGCCATAAAAATAAATACAATGTAGCAATTTAGAGAAAGCTATATAAAAAAATACATTCTCACATAATTTAAAATAGCTAGACTAAAATTAGTTATTTATAAATTAGTTTATTATCAGAGATTTAAGGATTGAAATATAATTCTGATAAATAGATAAACGTAAACTATTTTAAAGGTAATACTCTTTTCATTTTAAATTGGTAGATGTTTTTGAATTTTTTGTGTGTGAAAAATTTAGTTTTTTTTCTAGTGTCTCTGTATAATTATAATTTTATTTTATTAATCCTTGCCATTTTTTTTACTTAACAGAGAAAAAAAATAATAACAATTAATAGAAACAATGAAAATCTGTACTTTTAAATAAACTTTTAATTAAAATGGGTGAAAAATCCAAAACAACTAATTATTTAAGATGGAAGGAGTAAATTATTTGTATCTTTACTAGTTTTAAAAGCTTTTGGTCTATTTGGGATAATTGTTTTCTGTATAATCATTGCTTAAAAATTAGCTTACTATAAAACTCGGATTCGCTTTTTTAGTCTCAACATAATAATTGGATTTCCGAAAACCAAAGGTGCAAAACTATGTTCGGTCAAACGTACATGTGTGTATATATATATAGCTTATTTGGTAAATTTTGGTTGATGCCCAAAGAAAAAGTGCTTAGATCGAAAGAAAAAAAACAAAAATCACAAGTCCCAACAACGTATAAGCTAAAGAAAGATGAAGTTGGCTGCAATTTTGTTGGTATCTTGTGTGTTAATCTCCCTTTTTTTTGCTAAGTGTGTGTTAATCTCCCTTGTCCCAAGCCTAACCGTTGCGGAGAGAAGACCGTGGTGCCCATCAAAAAAACAAATATTTGGTGGACCATGCCAAAGAGATTTAACACAATGCTTTGATGACTTAAAAAGAACATGGGGTGATACTGGAGATCTTGGTCCAACCGATTGCACTTGCACTGATCAACCTCAGCACAAGCATCTCTGTTATTGTCGTTTTTTGCCTTGTTCTGGTTAAATACCCCCAATTAAAAATTTTGTCAAGAATACAAAGTATAAAAGGATTTTCTTGTATTGATTGTAGATGGCCATAAAAGCATCTCTAAGACCATCTCCAATGTATTGCTCTATTTTTTACTCTAAAATAGAGAAACTTTATTTTGGAGTTGAGTTTTACTCCAATGCCACTCTATTTTAGAGTTAAAAATAGAGTCATGAACAAAAAAAATATAGTTGACTCTAAATATAGAGCCAAATATTAAAAACTCTATTTTTGGCTCTAAAATAGAGTTGGGTTGGAGAAGAATTGACTCTAAAATAGAGTTTGGAGCCAAAAATAGAGATGGTTGGAGATGCCGTAATAGTGAGATATCCAATAGAGTATCTCACAAATATAATATTAATATTTATAATATACTTTAATAATATAATTAAATTTTAAATTGTAAAAAGAATTTGAACTAATTATGTTAAAACAAGTGTCAAATGGGTGTCTCATTTGAGACACTCTTTATACTCTCTCTCTTGTTTTTTTTAATTTTTTATTTGTTTAATGGTGAGTGTCTCATTGAGACACCACCAAGAGACCACCACCAAGAGACCACCAATGCAAGTGCTCTAAGGCTCTATATATACATAGCGAGATTGCTTTAAACTAATGAATACAATTAATGTAAATATTTCTAAGTATATGCAACTAAATATTTACAACTTGATACGCAAGTATCCCAATACCCTCATGTTGATCCGTAAATCACACAAAATGGGTAAAACAGTACTTTAATCGGAATCTCGTTTATTGATCAAGAGTCGGCAATACAACAGAGTTGTAGTAAGATGGCAAAGACAAAAGAACTTGAGATCGGTAAGGAGCTCTTTCTCGTATTTTCTTGTCTCTGCAGAAGTTGTGGATGGATTGAAGAATGAGCCATCTCCTTTATTTATAATGTCTTGAGGCGGTTTCAAGGGAGAATATTTCCTTTTCCTAGTTCGATTTGGAGAAGGAAACATCCCGGTTTTCTTTCTGAGATAAGGATCTTTTCCTAATATCTCGAGGATTCAGTCGAAGATAATATTTCCTTTTCCGAGATCGGTGGAAAAGGGAAATATTCTGGTTATTTCCTATTGTAACGGACTGGGCTCGCGCTGGGCCTAGATCGATGACCGAGATGGGCTTAGCAAGATTCCGAGCTCGGCTCAATGTTTTTGGGCTGACTTGTCCTCGATCCGAACCATCGTAAACCGGCCTTGATCGAACCGGTCTCGGTTCGAACCGAGTTAAACCAGGGGGTGCTAATCCCCCCCTCTAACAATTGGTCCCCCCCCTTAGTTCGGCGAGGGAGTTTATGAGTTCGGTGAATTTCTGAGGAGTATTCTTTAGCTCGGTTGGAACTGAGATCGGTACGATCTGATCAGATTCCATTTTGAGTTCGGCGAATTCCTTTTAAGATAGGGATTCTCACGGTCGAATTGATTTTTGAACTTTCGAGTTCGGTGAATCTTTGAGTTGATTCGTAATCATTCTTCTCTTTCTTGAGAAGAGGCGTGTTGATTCAGAATTGTTATTCTCCTCGGGAAAAGGCGAGTCGATTCGTTTTCCCAAACTTTCGCGGAATTCGAGGAGTCGTCATGATTGCGATTTCCTTTATAAATATCGGGCGAACCTCGCTCGTTCCTCACTTCTCCCTTGCTTCCGAAAAAGGTATTCTTTCTCTCTCTAAACGCTCTCCCTTCTCTCTAGATTTTTTATGTTTTTCCGATTTTCGGTCATTATTCCGCCGTGATTTCACCGATCTGTTTGAAGATCTTCAAACTTTCCGGTCGATCTTCAACTGTTCTTCATCAATCTTCAAATTGTTCTTTATCAATTCCTTCTTCCGATCGAGATGAATTCCGAAGGTGCCTCCGTTTCTGTTGATGACCGATCTCCGAATCAAGACTTCCCGGACCTTAGGCGTTTCATCGATGATTCTGTTTTGAGCTCGGATATGCAAGAATTATTCAGACATAACTCGCATCATGGTGAAGCGAGTAGCTCTAGGGTTGCTGTCGAGATTTCTCATCTGAGGGATGAGTTCGGAAATCACACCCGGGAAGTAGCTGGATCGGATGATCAAGTTCGCATAGATCGAGAATTTGCAGCTCGGCTCGAGGCGGAAGATGTTGCGGAAACAGATAGCCAAGTTTGAGCAGATCGTGAATTTGCCGTTCGGCTACAGGAAGCTGACGATGCGGCTCGGCAAGGCGATCATGGCGCTTTGCCAACGTTCGGCCCGGATGAACGGGCGGGTGAAAAACCCGAGTCTCCGATAGTTCGGAGAAAGATAGAAGAGCCTTCGATTATTAGACCAACTCAGTCCAAAAGGAGTACGGTTCAAGTCACTTTGGAAAAGTGCGGGGCTCCTGACAAGGTTGTTTACAAGATCCCGAAGGTGACTGATCGACCGTGGGACGCCCCTGAGGGCTACATCTGCGTTTATGAAGATTACTTCCGAGAGTGCGGCCTCCAATTTACAATACCCGAACTCTTCTATAAGTATTGCATGAGAAGACATGTTGCCATATCTCAGCTTTTGCCGGCCACGGTGATCAACCTGATGGGTCTCCTGACTCTCGGTGATGACTGTGACATACCTATCACGGTCGAGATATTCGAGACGTTGTTCCGAGTAGTACGCTCGGAGGTCAGGCCTTGGTTTCTGTCAGCGCAAGCAAAGCCGGAATATGATCTTATTACTGGGGTTAAACCGAGCAAGGATAACCATTGGAATTCTCGATATTTCTTTGTGAAAATCGACGAGCATTCCGTTGAACATCCTGACGGGACCTACCGAACTCGATGGAGGAGCCCTATTGGTAGATGTCGGCTCTTTGGTTTTTCTTCTTTCGCTTTTTATTTTATCTAAGTATTGTTTGTTGCTTTGTTTTTCAGAGCGTCATCTTCCGAGCTTCCTGATTACCACTCCCGGATTCACTCAACTTCACGCGAAGGAGTTAAGCGCGACAGGAAAAGTTTGGTGGCCTGAGGCGTATCAGGACAAACTTGACCAGAAAACTAAGCGAGCTTCGAAAGGTACATATCGGCGGGTCTTTCTTGTTTTAGGTCGGTAATCGGCTCTAAACCTTTGTTTTTATGCCCCTTTAGCTAATCCGTCTCGTCGAAAAAGGAAAATGAAACTTGACGACATCCCGAACTTGATGGATGACATGGATGGTGAGGAAGCGGACACAGATATCCCTTCTGCAGCCGAACAGGTGAATCCTGAAGTCCCTTCCTCGGCTATTGATGAAGACGTTGTCGGAGGTGATGTTCCTGCTGGGGAACGGGTTCTAGCTGAAGAACAAACTTCTCTTCCGGGTGAAAAGAAGAGAAAAAGGAAAACCAAAAGGGGGACTCGGCAGGCGACCGGTCAAACTGCTGGGGTCGGTACTGCTAATTCCGAGTGTACTGAAGATGGTGAGGGGGATGCCGAATCCCATCGTGCCGAAGAAGAAACAGTTGTCATATCGGACGACTCTCCTGTTCCAAAGAGGCATCGGACGTCAGATCCAGCGACTGATGCGTGGGATTATGCTGAAACATATCGGCGAGTAAGCTTTGGCCCGGACTTTCTTCCTCCGGTTGCTTGCCTTCATAAGTCCGAGGCTTTCGAGAAGCTGGCTCGGACCACTGCTGAGGTAAGAATCCCTTTCTGAGTTTGTCGCTTCTTATTCTTTTCGATCCTTGTTCCTGACATTTTGTTATTTCGATAGATGGTTGCCCAAACGAACGAGATCGTCGGGTCTTTTGACCATGAGCACGGTGCCTCCCGCCGCAAGGCTTTCGAGGCGAGTGTTCAAGTCGTTGAACTTCGCAAGGAGCTGCACGTGTCTGAGGACAGAGTGGAGGCCGGCGATCGCGCGGTATCCGAGCTGACTAGAGAGTTGGTCGTACTGAAGAGATCCAACGCCGAGCTGGAGTTGGAAAAGGATGCGCTGGCGTTGAAGTTGTTTGCCGAAACTTCGCGATTACGGGCCGGTCGTACTCAGCAAATTGCGAAGAGGAAGGTGGTCACCGAAAAGTATCAAGTTCGGCTGCAAAAGGTCAAGGATCATATGTCGGCGATCGATCAGGCAAAGAAGCCATTCCTGGCTGTCAATCAACTCCAAGGAATTCTTTGTTTTTGCGAGAGCCTCAAGAAGAAGCACGATATTATTGTTCCGCCTTCTCGTATCGAGAAGCTTAAGGCTGAGAAGTCGGCGGAGTATGCTGCGATCGACCTTTGCGAGCTGGTTGATGCGGACCTGGTTGTCTCGCCGTTCATTGATCCAATGCATCCGAAGGTTTCGCCTTCGATGGGTAATGAAGTCCCGCCGGGTCTTGACGAGTTCGGATCTAACCGAGCTTCAATGTCAGCGGACCGTGCTGACGCGATGCGGAGGCAAGGCGTTTAAGTTGCTTGCTTCTTTTTTTTATCCTTTTGTAATCTATCTGTTTTCTTTTGCCCGAATGGGCTTATAACTCGACCTCTTGGACCAGAGGGTTTTTAAAGTCCGGTATCCATTTTGCCCGAGGGGCTTTTTAAATGAATCTTGATGTTTTGTCGATTGCGGACTTGAATGTTATATTTAGTTGTTTTTCTAAATCGTGTCTTGATATATTTGAAGTCGTACTTTATACGAACTTCTCAAACTTGTCGTACACAATGGTGCCGTAAACAGTACGGTCTTAGCCGGGTGAAGAGGACGAGTTTGACTGAACCTGTTCGAGGTCGGCAATCCATATTGTAGATTGGCTTACTGTTTTTGCGTTTGTTGAGAAATCGGCTTACTGATTTTGCGATTGTTGAGAAATCGGCTTACTAATTTTGCGACTGTTGAGAAATCGGCTTAAATTTGCGAGGAAGGACGTTCGGCTTGACCTTACAGTTTAATTTAAGAGTACGTGAACAGCTCATCTTAATATGCTCTAGGTTTTTCTCACATTGAATCCGAGTGTGCGAGACGGACTCGGCTTATTTGGTTTGGATAATCTGAGAAGTTAACGCGAGACTTATCTCGGCTTTGAATGTGGAAAGTGTGTTATCCATTGCACCATGAGGATGCGTGCGAGCTAAGCTCGACTTATTCGATCGTCTGGCCAGGACGTCGATATGGAAACCATTGTGGTTGAAAATACGAACTGTTGAAGTTCGGCAAACATAAAGTTTGGCTTAGAAAATACGAACTGTTGGAGTTCGGCAAACATAAAGTTTGACTTGAAAATTCGAACTGTTGAAGTTCGGTTAAAATGCCTTCGCATAATAAAATTTTATTGATGTTATAGCTGCGCCTGTGAAGGCTGCCTACGTACCTTCGAAAGAAGGATCAAGCCATTCGTAGTTCATATTACATAGTGAAATTGAGCCTAAGTGTAGTAGCTCGATGATTTTTTTTTTTTTTTTGTTGGGCGTTTGAGAGCTGGCCTAGATGTAGTAGCGTTTGAGGTTCATTGAATTCCATGAACGGGAAATAGGGGTTCCTTCTAGCTTCATGAGCTCGTAGACGCCTGGTTTGACTACCCTCATGACCTGATAAGGTCCTTCCCAGTTTGTGCCGAGTTTGCCGGCATTCTTTTCTTCAGTGCCTTCGAAGTCTTTTCTCAGAACAAGGTCGCCGTCAGTGAAATGAAGTCCGCGGACCTTTTTGTTGTAGTAGCGTGCTGCCAAGTTCTGAATCCGAAGTAAGGCTTGATCGCGTTGTTCTTCAAGATTGTCGAGGTTGTCGAGCATGATCTCATCATTAAGATCGGGGTTTTGCACGAGCATCGTTCGACGGATAGTCAGGATGGTGAGTTCGACGGGGCACATGGCTTCCACACCGTAGGCCATGTAGAAAGGGGATTGTCCCGTTGACGACCTTGGGGTCGTGCGATATGACCATAAGACTCCGTCGAGTTTATCGGACCATGTCCCTTTATGAGTATCCAATCGTTTCTTGAGGCCAGCTATGATTGTCTTGTTTGTTGCTTCGGCTTGACCGTTGCTCGGTGGGTATCTCGGTGTAGAGAAACTTAGCCGAATTTTCAACTTGGCACAGAAATTGTTGAATAGCGTTGATATAAATTGGGGACCGTTATCGGTGATAATCTCGTATGGAACTCCATGTCGGCAGATGATGAATTTCCAGACGAACTTCTGAACGTCAGAAGCGAGGATGACGGGATATGCCTCGGCTTCTACCCACTTGGTAAAGTAATCTGTCATGACGAGGATAACATTTTCTGCGTGGTGGATCGTCTGAAAGGGCCGATAATGTCCATCCCCCAACGCATGAATGGATACGGAGCTGTCGAAGTGCTTAGCAGTTCGGTAGGAAGATGTATCATTGGGCCGTGTCTTTGACATTTGTCGCACTTTGCGACGAACTTCTCGCAGTCTGATTGCATGCTTGGCCAATAATAGCTTGCTCGTTTGATTTTTAGGGCTAGAGATCGGCCACCTGAGTGATTACCGCCATCGCCTTCGTGTATTTTCTTCATGACTTCCTGGATCTCGTCGCCTGAGATGCATTTGAGGAGGATTCCTGCCGCACTCCAACGAAACAGTTCATCTTTGATAAGTATGTAGCGAGCGGCCCGCATTTTGAGTCGTTGAGCGGCCCATATGTCCGTTGGGATATCTCCATCGATGATGTACATTTTAATCTCTAGCGTCCATTCGGCAGGAGTCTGCTCGTCAGACTGTTCGAGGTTTATTGGCTCGTGAAGGCCGTCCGTCTGTTCTTCCGCTTCGTTGTCTGATTGGGCCGACTCATCGACTTGCGGCAAGTCATTGTTGCCTTCGGCGATAGTAGCATGTTCGGGCTCGGTGTCCTGATCAGGCTCGTCAAGTGCGTCGGCTGGAGTGTTTTCTCCACGTGGTATCTTGGTTAGTTCGAACGAATCGAATTCTGCAGCGAGTTGCTTGACGAGCTTGAGATATGCATCCATTCGATCGTTTTTAGCATCATACTCCTCGCTAAATTGACTTGCGACGAGTTGCGAGTCGCAGTAGGCATGTATGCGTGTCACGCCAATGGCTTTGGCCAAACGTAGTCCGGCTATTAATACCTCGTATTCTGCCTCGTTGTTTGACGCGTTGAACGCCAGGCTGAAGGATTGCTCTAAGATTTCTCATGTTGGAGATTTGAGGCGAATGCCTATTCCGGAGCCGCGATGAGATGAAGACCCGTCGACGTGAAAGATCCATTACTCGGCAGTTACGACATCAGTATTGACGTATTCTGGAGACAACTCGATGAGGAAATTGGCAAGGACTTGCTACTTGATGCTCGTTCGGCTCTTGTAATCGATGTCGTACTCGCTAAGTTCAATAGCCCATTTAGCCAGTCGGCCGGATTGGCTCGGACTATGTAGAATCGTCCGGAGTGGCTGATTGGTTAAGACGGTGATTGAGTGTGATTGGAAATAGGGGCGTAGCTTCCGAGCTGAGATAACAACGGCGAGGGCCAATTTTTCGAGCGTCGGATATCGTCGTTCAACACCATCGAGCGACTTGCTGATATAGAAGATCGGCTTTTGTGTGCCCTGGTCTTCCCGGACGAGGACCCCCCTGACCGCCGAGGTTGATATTGCGATGTAGAGGTAGAGAGTCTCGCCATCTTTGGGTTTTGCTAGAACTGGTGGGGTTGACAAGTACTCCTTGAGCTGTTTGAATGGTTCTTCGCACTTGTCATCCCACTCGAGATCTTTGTTACCGCGCAACAGTTGGTAGAAGAGGAGACATTTGTCGGTAGATCGGGAGATGAACCGGTTGAGTGCTGCGATACGTCCCGTTAACCTTTGCAATTCTCTTCTCGTCGTCGGAGATGGTAGGTCAAGGATTGCCGAGATCTGTTTAGGATTGGCTTCGATTCCCCTTTGAGTCACGATATACCCGAGGAATTCTCCCGAGGTCACGCCAAATGTGCATTTAGTCGGGTTAAGCTTCATGTCGTACTCGTTTAGGATGTCGAAGCAGGTGTTGAGGTGTCTGATATGATCCTTGGCAATTAATTATTTGACGAGCATATCGTCGATGTAGACCTCCATCGTCTTGCCGGGCTGGCTGGCAAACATTCGATTGACGAGTCGTTGATAAGTCGCACCGGCGTTCTTCAGGCCGAAAGGCATAACCTTATAGCAATAGATACCACGGTCGGTTATAAAGGAGGTCTTCTCACGATCGTCCGGATGCATGAGTATCTGATTATAGCCTGAAAAGGCGTCCATGAACGAGAGGAGTTCGTTCCCAGCAGTGGCTTCGACGAGTCTATCGATGTGTGGGAGCGGGAAACTATCTTTTGGGCAAGCTTTGCTCAAGTCGGTAAAATCGACGCAGATCCTCCATTTGTCGTTCTTCTTTTTGACAACGACTGGGTTTGCTAACCAGTCCGGATACCGTACTTCCGTGATCGATCACGCGCTAAGTAACCTCTCGACTTCGTTGTTAACGGCCCGAGCCTTCTCGGTTTGAAGGTGGAATCAATATTGAGCTCGTGACTCGTTATCTTTGGGTTGATCCCTAGCATGTCCGTGATTGACCAAGCGAAGGTCGAAACGTTTCTTCTGAGGAGTCAGACGAAATATGTTTTGATATCTTCGTCGAGCTCGGCTACGATCCCCACGCATCTTTCTGGATTGAAGTCATCAATGTTGATTTGGACAATCGTTTCGCGTCGCGGCAGATCGGGATTGTTCGAAATTTTCTTCTTATTGATGACGCAAGTGCGAGGTGTGGTCCTTAGTTTGCATTCGTTAATGAAACACGTTCGGGACATCACCTGGTCGCCTTTGAGAGTGAAGATTCCGGAAGGTGTTGGGAATATGACGCACTGGTGATATGTCGACACGACGGCTTTCATCGAGAATATCCACGGTGTGCCGAGTATCACATTGTAGATTGCGGGTTTGTTCAGTACCAGGAACTTGACCATCCGACAAATCCCTCCGGTATACATGGGGAGCTTGACTGTCCCATCAGTCATGGTTTGCTCACTTGAGAAACCGGTGAGTAGTTCGATGTTCGGCCTAATCTGATTGTCGGGATAGTCCATGTTCTTCAGGGTATCTTTGAAAATCACATTGACCGAGCTCCTAGGGTCGATCAAGATTCGTCCGACTACAACATCCCTGATGAGTGCTTCGACGACCAGCGGATCGTTATGCGGCATATGGAGTCCTTCGGTGTCGGCCTCGGAGAAGGTGATCGGCATTCCGCAAGATATAACCTGGTTTGTATGTTTGGCGGCCGCTGCTTCCTTGCTGTACGTCTTTAGAGCTCGGACAGAATAGTTGCATGATTCCAATGCGCCCATGATCATGTTGACACGCTTCCGAACTTGCGGCGGTTGTTGGGCCTCCACTTTTTCCTCTCGATCTTGTTTTGGTTGTTCGTCGTCAGACTTATCTTTAGGTTGCTCGGCAGCCTTGTTCGGTTTGAAGTTACGTCTTCTTCCGTTATCGTTACGGCGAGGTTTATTCGAGGGTTGGAAGGCTCCTTCGACCGGAACTTCCCCCTTTTTGTTCTTCATCAGCAAGAATTCCTGTAAGTGTCGGCATTCTTCAGTCGAATGATTTCCGACTCGGTTGTGGAATTTGCAGTATAGTCCGGGTTCGGCATCAGGCTCTTTTGGTTCATCCGACCGAACCCAAGTGTTCGACCAGGATTGCTGAGTTTGGACCGTGTTGACGGGCTGATTTGGAAGGACGTACTGTTTATCCTTAGCAGTAGGCTGTTTCGTGAGCGCGTATCGCCTATCTTTCTCGGATCTTTCCTCTTCCTCCATTATGAAGATGTGCGCCCTGTGTAAGATGTCTTCCAACGTTTTTGGATTGTTGCGTTTGATTTCCTTGTGGAAGTCTGATTCGTACCAGGTCGCTTTATAAAGAGCCTCGATCGCAGCTTCGTCGTCGATCGTACAGTGGGATACGACTGCTTTGAAACATTTCATGAAGTTGCGTAGGGGCTCGTCCTGCTTCTGTTCGAGGGCCCAGAGTTCGGCGTTCTTCGTTTTCTGCTTGATAAACATGGTGAAGCGTTTGAGGAATTTGGTAGTGAGCTCGTTGTAGCTGTTGACTGAATTTGGCTCGAGCGTCGAAAACCAATCGAGCGCGGCTCCGGATAGGTTCTCTACAAATAATTGGCACATGGCTGCGTCCTTTTCGTTTTCTGATCCGAAATGAAATCGATTCATCATGATAACAAAAGAGGTCAGGAAGTGTTTAGGATCGGTAAACCCATCGTATGGCGTGATCTTGACCCTTTCCAATCGTCGGACTGGAGTGTTGATGACTCGGTCCGTAAATGGTGTCCTCTGTGACTCCTGAATCACCCGGGCGATTTCTGGCGCCGAGCTCATCGCTTGGTGGACTTTAGACCGCATATCTTGTAACTGGTCCTGGACCCTGGCAAATTCCAAGTTCATGGCGGCTTGATCCGCGATGTTGATTTCTGAATCGGCCGCGGATCTCCTAGTCGGTAGGTTAGTCGCACCTGGGAGTTGAGTGTCGGTCAGGTCGGACAAGAGATTCCGGCGTAACGCGTTTTTGTTGGCGGGGGTGATCAGGTTTGGATCGAGGGTTCCGATCTGGCTTCGGCGTTCAAAATGGGATGCTATGAGAGATGCGATCCGCTCTTCATTATTTTTGTTGATTTCTGCGAAATGTGCTGCCATGGCTTCCATATAGATAGTTGGGTCCGTGAATGGCGAGGTAGTTGGAGGTGGTGGAAGAGTCCTCGGGGGATTGGTCTGATTATCCCCTCCAATAGGTATGGTCGGAGGGAGTCCTCCTCCGGTAGTCTGTAATTCGGTGTCGGTTGGATTGAGTTCGTTAACCCGAGGGTTTTGATCATCGTTTTCTGAGCCGTTGATGCTGACTACGGAAGTGTCGATTGGAGGAACCATCGCCGAACTCAGTCAAACGATCTCCGAAAGTACCGTTCTATTTTTCCCCACAGTCGGCCCCAATTGTTGATCCGTAAATCACACAAAAGGGGTAAAACAATACTTTAATCGGAATCTCGTTTATTGATCAAGAGTCGGCAATACAACAGAGTTTTAGTAAGATGACAAAGACAAAAGAACTTGAGATCGGTAAGGAGCTCTTTCTCGTATTCTCTGGTCTCTGCAGAAGTTGTGGATGGATTGAAGAATGAGCCATCTCTTTTATTTATAATGTCTTGAGGCGGTTTCAAGGGAGAATATTTCCTTTTCCTAGTTCGATTTGGAGAATGAAACATCCCGGTTTTCTCTCCGAGATAAGGATCTTTTCCTAATATCTCGAGGATTCAGTCGAAGAGAATATTTCCTTTTTCGAGATCGGTGGAAAAGGGAAATATTTTGGTTATTTCCTGTTGTAACGGACTGGGCTCGCGCTGGGCCTAGATCGATGGCCGAGATGGGCTTAGCGAGATTTCGAGCTCGGCTCAATGTTTTCGGGCTGACTTGTCCTCGATCCGAACCATCGTAAACCGACCTTGATCGAACCGGTCTCGGTTCGAACCGAGTTAAACCAGGAGGTGCTAATCCCCCCTCTAACACCTCCCTCAAGGCGGAGTGTGAAGGTCTTGTACGCCCAATTTGATAAGAAAATTATCAAACTCACGACGTCCAAGTGCCTTCGTCATAATGTCAGCAAACTACAACGTTGTAGAAACATGCTTGGTAGTAATAGTGCCATCAATAATCTTGTCACAAATGAAATGACACTCGGCTTCGATGTGTTTCGTTCCCTCGTAAAACACCGGGTTGGCAGTAAGATGAATAGCACAGACTGATTATCACAATGAAAGGGGATTGGTGTATCAACAGTGACACCGAGAGTGAGAAGCAAATATTTGATCCAAATAACTTATTTGAGTGTAAGTGTCATTGCCCGATATTCAGCCTCTGTCGAAGATGAGGAAACAGTTGGTTGTTTCTTTGTCTTCGAAAAAATCGGAGATTGGCCTAATTGAACAAACCAACCAGTGAGTGAGCTACATGTAAGTGGACAATATGCCCAATCAGAGTCACACCACGCGGTCAGCGTAAGAGGACAATCGGCTCGTAAAAGAATCCCTTTCCATGAATTACTTTTAAGATACCGTACTACTCTCAAGGCAGCCTCCCAATGAGCTACTTTAGGACGCTGCATAAACTGTGTGAGGATGTGAATAGAATATGAGAGTTCCGGTCGAGTCACACCAAGATAAATAATACGACCAACAACTCTGTGATAGCGAGCATGATCAGCCATGTGTTCTCCTTTAGCTAACACCAATCGATGATTTTGTTCAAGGGGGAAACTAACCGGTTTGGCACCGAGCAACCCAACCTCCGCAATCACATCCAAAGCATATTTGCCTTGGTAACGTCTCAACTGTCCAATAATGAGTATCTTCTTGTGCAACGACTTCAACTTTCATTGCAAACTTCCATACATCATCTTCCATAGCTTGAGAATAGTGTTTCAGTTTGACATTGGAAGTGATAGCGTGCAAGTAAGCTTTGTGAGATGAAGAAAAACGATCATAACTGACAAATTCACAAAGAGGATATAGTGAAATGGTGGCATCGTTGGGCGTTGCAATGACATTCGGTAGAATGCATAATAAATAGTAGAATATTTATTATATACTTGGTACATTATAGAGCAGATACCAAAAAATAAATTCTACAAATTATAGAACATGAAAATAATTTTTTTTAAATATTCGTTTTTCCTAAAACGAAGTATCCAATATATATTTATTTTCTTATATGTAATTTTTGGTATTTTTTTTTACGAAGAAGTTTTTTTTTTGTATTTTTTTATTTTATTAATTAAAACAAATAAATAAAATAATAAGAAGATTTTGGTTTAGAAATCGGATATGGGTCATAATATGTGGTTTAGAAATCTAATTGGGCCGTAATCCGGTTAAGACTCGGTTTTACATGGTTAACAACGATTAGAAAACAATAAACCATCTAAAACCGAGTTCTATGGTGATTTTGGTTTTGAACTTTTTATGTGGGGATTTAAGTCTCGGACTTTTTGGGGGGGGGGGGGGATTCACGTTTTTAACTTTCCTTTCGTGGGGATATATATAGAGAACATAGTTTGAGAGACATCTGGCTAGATACGTTAGTTCTCGTGGGGAAATAGATCGTTTACCTTTAAATTGGTGACTAAAACTAAAATTTACCAAAATAGGTGTAAATTTGGACGACTTTGGGGTTTAATTGGTGACTAAAGCTAACAAAACTTTAAAAAAAAAAGCTAACAAAATTTATGAATCAGCATGTCCCATGATCTTGCTCCTATAAGTTAATCTGATTAACTTAATCAGAGACTGTTTATTGATATTTTTTCGATATTGATTTTTCCAAAAACAGATTTTTTTTTTGGTATTTTAAAAATTTTAAGCTTTTTTTTAATTGGGTGAAAAACCAAAAAATGAAAGCGAAATTGGCAAACTAACTAAAGGCTCGTGGAAATTGTAAGGTATTTTGGGTATTGTCATCAAAAATGACTAACATACCCTCAATCTCTTCGCCACATCAGCTAGTGTTTGTGGAAATAGGTGAGATAATGATTAAGTAGGGAGGTTGTAGGCTGGGTAGGGGTCGCTCATATCTTACGGGGTGTGGAAAGTCGCTCAATGTCGACCACACATTTTTTTCCCGCTCAGAGAAGCACTAAATGCTCATATATGAGAAAAGATTGCTTCGACAATTGGGCTGCATCATCTGTATGCTTGTAAGTATAGGTTCCTAGTATGCACGAACAAATTATGAGCATTAACTGATGATAAAACTTGTGTTGTTCGGTTAACGGATCAATTATATGTGCTTAATGTTTAGGGTTTCTAAACAATGTATCTTGCTCTGTTGGTTATCACTGTTGGTTTCTCTATTGTGGCGAGGTTCTCACTTGTTAGGTTTGTTCGGGGGATGTGGAAAAAATCTGACACCGGTGAATGAGATTTTCTATCGGAAACATCAGAGATAAGATATGGGATGATGGTGCAGGAGAACGAAAGCTTCGAGTCGCTGGATGCTATGGTGAGATCGCGGTATCTCATAGCGCCGCATGAGATGATGGCGATGACGTATCAGCTACCGGAATGGATGTTGGTGCCTCGAGGGGAAAAAAAAACACCACCACTGGACATCATCAACGACAGCGACGTGGAGCTATTTATGGTGGTTCGACTTGATTGCGGAACCATCTCGATATGGATGACCGTCGGAACTTACCAGGTCGAGCGGTACCGTTTTCAGAAGATATCCAACACTGACGAAGGTGGTGCTCCCTCTGGCTTTGGTGATATAAACGTGGCGTTGGGCGGACACTTTAATAGTTACCCGGGTAATATATTTGCTAACGTTAAAATCGAAAAAGATGTCGATAATACTTGCGGTGGGGTTGATGATGTCTACAATTTTTGGGAAGGGCTCCTCGCTGAAAAATTAGGTAAATTCTGGTGAGAATCCGGCAAAATCTCATTAAGCTATAAAGACCAAAATCTTGTGCATATACATTGATGTAACAAGTTACATGATACAATAACATGTTAACAGTTATTGTATCGTGTAAATATGTAGGTTTAGCTCTACCTTTTTGTTTAGCGTGGTAACATAGTTGTTATCGGTTAACTTTCATGTTCTTTTTGTCTGAACATCAACCTTTTTCTAGGTGTGTTGATTTCGTAACAAGTTATATTTTACTTTAACACGTTAAATTATGTATTGTACCTCTAACATTGTTGTTAACACGCTAACTTAATTATTGTCTGTGTAACTTACATGTTGTTCTCAGTAGAAACATAGACTTTCTTCTATAATGTAGTAATTTCATAACAAGTTATATGTTATTGTAACTTGTTAAATTATTTATTGTACCACACAAACATGTAGATTTACCTCTAACTTTTTGTTTAGCTTTGTAACTCAGTTATTGTACCATATAAATATGTAAGTGTACGCATAACTTTTTGTTTGATTGGATAATTCAAGTATTGACTGTTAATTTTTATATTAAGGTGTCTGGGGGTGTAAGAGGAAACATGTATCACGAACAAAACTATTGACGAACCCATTAACACATAGAGAACCACATAACTTCCATCAAAGAAGTTATGAAACTCTCTCTCTTTCACGGCATACACCATGAACAATACCCAACCAAATGCAAAGAGAATCAAACAGAGAATGATGTATATGTAATATATTACAAACTCTAACATATACATTACTTGTATACATATTGTATTATCCGACTAATATAACCTATACAATTTTTGGAATAATAACAACAACAATAACACAACATTATTACCCGTGTATATTTTTTGTTATCCGGATATGTTAAGTAGTAGAGTATCTACCATCATAATTACTCGTGCACATATGTTATTATCCGACTAACATAAATCATAGTATCTTCTACCCACCAACCGTAGTACACGTGGTGTTTTCCCGTTATAAT
Source organism: Eutrema yunnanense (assembly GCA_002933935.1). Classification (NCBI taxonomy): domain Eukaryota; kingdom Viridiplantae; phylum Streptophyta; class Magnoliopsida; order Brassicales; family Brassicaceae; genus Eutrema; species Eutrema yunnanense. The sequence continues at coordinate 3,575 of PKML01048482.1, read as the reverse complement.
ATTTTTGCCATTCAACTGGTGTTTTTCGGAGAATACGAGAGAGTTGGCAGAGAAGAATCGAGTCCGACTCGCGATGACTCAATTGATAATAATCCAGATCTCGATCAGGTTTATAAGGTGGAGGTGGCAGAGGAGAATTGGAAGCGAGCCACTCACGCGAGTTAGGCGAGTCGGGGACATCCCGAAGAAAGTGGAGAGTAAACCACAATTGTTGACAAGGAAGCTCTACCTCACTCCCTCCTGGCGGTGAAGATTCTTCTCAGTAGTTTCAATGTTGTCATCTGTTAAAATCAGTGGGTTGCGTCGAACTCGTCGTCTCTACCGTAACTCACTACTCGTTGGTGCCACTCACCGTAACTCCTCCGTCTTCTGAAATTGAGTAAAATTCCGATTGACTTGCCGTCGTTCATGCATCGTCTCCCGACAGACACCACGCCGGAGATATACATTTTCTCTCTCTCCGGATAAATCGGATGAGATTCCTCCACTCTTCCTCTATTATCTGATACCCTTGATAGAGGGATAAAAGCATGAGGAGGAGAAATGGCCGCTTGATAACGTGGTGGATTTCGGCGACGGCGATTAGATACTGTTTTCTGGTTAGGAGGAGTAAGCTTGTTTCCGGAGATAAAATCACGAAGATGAAGAAGATCATGAGAGAGAATTGAGAAAATAGAGAGATGAGGGAGAGATAAATAGACGTAGAGAAAGAGACGAATATAAAATAATGAGATAATATTGAGCTACTTATGTTTAGAGTATAGAGGCATTTCAAGATTAAAATTTGTAAAATAATGTTAGAAATAGTGAATGGTTAGATTGCTAATTTAGGTGTTTTTTTGTGTTATCTGTTGCAATTTTTTTTTGTATTTAATTATTTAATTAATGATAGTTTAGTAATAAAAAAAATGACAAAAGTCAAAAAAATATTTAGTGGGACAATATGTGTAGGGATGTCAATCGGGCTAGTCCGGCCCGGCCTGGCCCGAAACCCGTAAAGCCCGCATATATTTGAGCCCGGCCTGGCCCAAAAAAAAAATCGGGCCTATATTCCAAAGCCCGGTTCGGCCCGGACAGGGCTTTAGGGCCTTTTCAGGCTTTTATTTACAAACACAAAAATTCACAATTCTCAAATGAATAATTAAAACAAAATGTTTATAGAAATAAATCTAAATTAAAATGTATTATATCAAATCCAATTAAATTTAAAATCAAAAGTTTGACAAAAAAACAAATAAAATTCAAATAAATTGTATTACCAAATAAAACATAAAATCAAAACACTTCAAATCTAGGTAGTAGAGTTTAGATTAGAATATCATTCATCGTATTATAAATCCTCATCACCATCAAGAGGTACAAATAAAAAAATATATTAATTTTTGACATGTATAAATCATATAGAAATGTCATTGAAAGTATATAGATAATAATTCTAAAAAAAATGAAGTAAATATGGATGAATGATAATGATACATGTATCACGAAATGTATAGAAAATATGTCAAATTATTATTTTTAGAAAGATAAATGTTGAAATAAAATCTCTAACTAATTAAAATATAAAGTTCCGGGCTTTTCGGGCTAACCTGAGCCAATTCAGACTAAGCCCGAAAAACACATTAGCCCGAAAGGCCCGATTTTTTTCGGGCTTATATTTCTAAGCTCGTGTCCCTCCGTTTTTCAGGGTCGGGCCAATCCTCGGGTTTTGGTCCTAATTGACACCCTTAAATAGGTGTGTTAATTTGTACATTTTTTTATCTTTTCCAAATTTCCCAATTAAAATTCCATTCGGTTTTGAATTAAGAAATTTCGGTTGGGTTTGGTTTGGTTTTGAGAGGACTCCACTTTTCTCAATTCGGATATTCTCAATTTCTCAATTTCTTCTATTCGCCGCCGGGAGAAATCTAGAGCGAACTTCTCAGATGCCACTTTTGTAAAGAAAAAATTCTACCATGCCACGTACTAATCTACATGCCACCCAGTATGTAGAATGCCGATTATAACCTTAATGATATTTGTTTTAAAAAAAAAAAAAAAAAAAAAAAAGAACTAGAAAAAAAAAAAGCGCTTACCTTCTTCCCGTGAGCTCCTCCTCTTCCTCGCCATTGTTGCTCAAACCGAGCTCTTTCAACCACGTCCGCCATCCCCTCCGGTGAGTTCTCCGTTCTTGTTGTCGTCGGTTTCTTCTCTTTTCTCCATCGGGTTTGGTGAGTTCATTGATAGGGGATTTGGGGATTTGTTAGATTTAGGGATTTGAAATTAAATTTGGTTGTTTTGGTAGCACATTTGATTTGTAATCATGTTTAATGGGAAGAATAGCTATTTCCATAGATTATTTATCGAATTTAGCTGTTGAATGGTGTTGAATTTGTGGTAAATTTAGAGGAAACCCCGATTTAGAATCGATCCCAAATCTGGAAATCTGCAGACATAGGATAACTGGAACAAATGGTATAACTGAGAGATAGTAGGACAACTGGTTCAAATGGTATAACTGAGAGATATTAAGACCACTGTTTCAAATGGTATAACTGAGAGATATTAGGACAACTGGTACAAATGGAATAATTTTGACAAATTCTGTAATTCGTAATTTATGTTTTTTATCCTATTTCCAGGAGGCGATGAGTAAGAGGCACACAAACGTCCATTTTGACTATGGATGGGTACTATACAGAAGAGCATGAATGGGTTTCAATAAATTTCGTATACGCTATATCGTTTAAGACCGCATCTATGGAAGAGAAAACTTATTCGATGTTAGTAGAGAAGATATGCATTATGTGGAGAACGAGCTGCACACACGATGTGCAACTGCATCATTTATTGGTGACTGAGCTAAACAGCTTCCAACTTAAATATAACGTTATGGGACGCGATGGGAAGAGTTATTTGGTGGACCTGAAAATGAAAATTTGTTTTTGCAGATGTTTTGATATAGACAAGTATCCGTTTGTCCACGCAATAGCCGCAACGAGAAACCTCATGAGGAAGGATGGGAGAACCGCGAATTTCCAAATCTATGATCTATGTTCCCAATATTACTTGATTGATACATGGGAGTTGGCATATTACAGAACAATTTATGTCGTCCTGCATGAGTCTAAGTGGATGGTTCCTGCTGAAATTGAAGAATTGTTCGCCTTACCGTCGTAATACACCAAAAGATCAGGAAACGCGGTTTCCATCTACCGGAGAAGGTAGACGAAAGAAGAGAAACAAGTCTGTCCCTGGCATTAACTTGGGGAGGTGGTTGCAGACCGAAAGTCATGATGAGTAAACATATTTTCTTCTTTGTAATTCTCGGATTTGTACAACCAGATTTAACTAAGTACTACTAAGAACATATNGATTTGTTCAACCAGGTTCAACTGAGTACAAATAAAAACATGTATGTATCAGTATTTCTCGGATTTGTACAACCAGGTTCAACTAAGTACAAATAAGAACATGTATGTTGTTGTATTTCTCGGACTTGTACAACCAGGTTCAACTAGTACAACTACGAACAAAATTATTATACAATCAAAATTATTAATATAATATCCAACTAATATTAAAAATTGTAAATT
>PKML01048071.1:188329-204384 GCA_002933935.1 Eutrema yunnanense | reverse complement strand
GGTTTTTAAGGGGAAAATGAGTTATTATTTCACAAGGGGGTACACACATATATATATAGTGGAGGTATAGTGCGCTGACATAAGCGCTTACCTCAGCGATTACATCATCGCTTATATCACACCTATTACACATTATTTATTGCGATTACATCATCGTTTACATCACACATGGTTGCGATTACATCATCGCTTACATCACACTTATTATACATTATTTAAGGCGATTACATCATCGCTTACATCACTCACATAATTATACATAGTTTGATATATTTGACTTTAAACATAGGTAGATATATAGATTGACTTTAATGACCACCTTAATGATCTGTGACCACCTTAATGATCCATCTCGAACTCGATGATATGCTCGTCGCAGCATCCGTAATAATCATCTGGACATTTGTATTCGGTTTCTGGATCGTCGAAATCGTCATGTGGTTCTTCTTTGTTTAAACCGAGTTTTTGTCCAATCTCGTCGATATTCATCTCGTCGTCCGGAGACTGTGCATCCTGGAAGTATTCTTGAGAGTTAGTCGCAGGAGCTGGTGATGGGACCTGATTAGTCGCCGGGGCTGGTGATGGAAGAACCAAATTTGATCGGAGTGGGGCCACCATATTCGGTAGGATTTGCTTCGTGGTTGGTTTGCTTTCGAAGTACTGTAGGTCTTCGTCTAGACTCATTTGGTAGTCTATAGGATAGTAGTTCCAATTCAAGGTGAACGGAATGTGGAATGTCTGCCTAGCACTGTTGAGGCGAAATGCATGCGTCTGGAAGTCTTCGAATCCTTTGTTGTCATAGACATTGAAGTCTGGACGAATACCCTTCTTGAAGTCGTCGTGGTGGATAAGTGTTGGTAGTGCGTGCATTTTGTTTGTTTTGACGTTGACTTGAATAGGGCGATGGAAGAAGTATACCGTGTGAGGATTGAAGAACGGGTTGAGGCACCCTTGTCCTTTTAGCTTCTTGTAAGATATGTTGACCGTTTTTGCTGACTTTCTCAGCTTACCACTCCAGGCACTTAGTGGTGCGAACCATGTTAGGAACGTGGAGAGACAATCTTTGTGACTTTGGCGCGAGTTGATGAATTGGTACAGCCAGTGTATATCGAAAGAGATGCCTATGGTGTACACTGAACAGATATACCAGAGGAAACAGAGGACTTCCTCAGGTATTTCAGTACTCTCGATTCTGTAGAGATGAGCGAACGGATGGTCTGGATGGATCCCTAATGGCGCGATGTACTGACATTTGACGCCATATTTTGATATGATGATCGACTGGTACCTGAAAATCCTTTCTTTGAGATGCTCATGAATGATCTTCATGTTGACAAGTTGATGGGCATCTTCGGGCATGTTGGCACTAAAATCGTAGAATTCTTTTCCGGATGCGGAGGAGCTTGCCATCATCTGAATTTCCTTTTGAGGATTTCTACTGAGCATGTCGGCGAGGATATTTTTCGTGCCCTTTAAATAGAAGGAAGCGAAGTCGTATTTTGAAAACCACTCACTCCATCGTAGTAACTGTTGGTGTGGGACCATCTTCTGCTTGAACTGTAGCATCTTTGGAAAAGATGACATGTCCATCTCTATGCGAAATTTGTGTCCAATCAGATGGAACTCAAATTTCTCAATAGCTCGTTTGACAGCTAAGATTTCTTTGAACGTAGAGTGATAATGCAACTCCGAATCTTTAAAGCGTCCGTTTTTGTATCCACAAATTTGACGTTTGCCACTAATTTCTTCAAGTAGGACCGCACCCAAATACTTATCGCTTGCGTCTGTTTGGAGAACACGCGTGCCTTCGCAGGGAATCTTTAATGGTGGCAGCTTTTGTATTTCTGACTTTAGCTTTTTGACCGCCTCTGTTTGTCTGTTTGTCCATAAAGGAAGATTCTTGGACAACATCTTCTGTAGTGGACGCGTCAGTTATGAAAGTTGCGGGATAAAGTCGCTGAGGTAATTGATTACCCCAAGAAACTGTTGGACCTGTCTTTTCGAGAGGTCGCTGTCTGGAAACTCCAGCAGTGTCGTGGCCAAATGGGCTTGCGGAGCAAATTGTCCATTTGCAATGTGCATCCCAAGGAATTCAATGTTGGGCCGGGCTATGACCATTTTTCGGGCCGAGAGCATTATTCCATGCGTCTTCACTATGATTTGGAACTGTCGAAGAGCTTGTATATGATCTTCGTAGGTTGACGAGAATAGGAGGATATCGTCAATGTATATCAAGGCCGTATGGACTAGAGGCTTGAAAATGCGTAACATAGCTTGTTGGAATAATGATGGCGCTGTTTTGAGGCCGAACGGTAGGACATTCCATTGAAGATGACGATTGGGTAGACAGAATGCCGTTTTAAACCTTTCTTCTGGTGTAATACCTATTTGCCAGAAACTGGATTTTAGATCGAACTTTGAGAAGAGCGTTGCACCCTGAAGATGTTGAAACAATGCCCTTTTATTTGGCAATGGGAATTTGACATCCTGTAGGTATTGGTTTAGCGGTTTGTAGTCGATGACTAGCCTCAGCTTTCCTCTTGCCTGTTTCGCTCTGTTGTTGACATAAAATGCCTTGCATGCCCAGGGAGAGTTAGTCGATGAGACTACCATTTGCCTGACCAGTTGGTCACACTCTTCGTTTGCTTGTTTAAGCAATGCGGGTGGCATTCCCGCGTGACTCACCTTAGTCGGTGTCGAGTGGATGTCTTCTTTGAACGGTAGCGACACGAAGAAATCCTGGTTTAACCACAGTGGGTTTGTGCATATTTGAAGGAACTCGGTATGAGATTCTGCACATGAATTTGCTGTGATTTCTTCTTTGATCTTATTGAACTCTGGGGATGGAAGTTCTTCGATTGTGAATAGCCGAGGTATTGTTGTGAAGGCCTTGTATAAAGATTTCCATCTTATTCCTCTTGGCTCGATTGATATGTCAAAACTTCTTTTTAGCGCATAGTATGAATCCCATCCCAGAATTATGTCTTTTCCGGGTGCGGATGAGCCTAGAACTTCCGTGGTAATTTGACATCCTGGAAAGAGTTCAATTGTGATTGGCTTTGATTTGAGCTCGATCGATAATGATCCTGAATTTGCTACCCTGAACTCCTGCTGGTACGGGCGCCACATGGATGATGGAAGTACCTTTGGATTCATTATTGTTGTGTGGGCTCCCGTGTCTATGAAAGCAATAGCATGGACCAGATCTTTGATTTTCGCTGGATCGAAGATTGTCACCGGTAGATGTGGAGATTGTATTTCTTCAGTATGCGGAGTTCGAGTAATCTTGAAGCAGCACTCTTCCTCTTCGTCGTGGGATTCCGAGACTTCGGAATCTGAGTAGCCGCAGATCGCATCCTCTTCATCGCTGTCATAAGATAGTACTGACTCGAGATCATGATTATCAAGATCGATGTCTTTGGCAAGGCTAGATATGGAGCTGATGAGATACTGTTTCTTCTTCTTAGAACTGTTGGGACAGTTTTTGGCGAAGTGTCCTTCTTTGTGGCAGAGAAAACATCTTGTTTCTTTTCTGAAGGATTGCTTCTTTCTGAAGAACCTTTTGTGTCTGAACCTTCCAAAGTGGGGTTTATTCGCCGATTTCTGAAAACGGCGAGTTTTGATCTTTCCTTCACACGAGCAGTGTTTTTTGGACTTAGAGCACTTGATTGATAGATCTGGCCTTGCGCACACTTTGGACAAGTGTTTTGAATTATCCATAAATTCTGTCCAGAACTCTTTTTGTTTGCAAAGTTTATCGAGCGTTCTGAAGACGTATTGTTGGATTTGGCCGATGGAAATTTCTTCTATCGATTGGCCTTGCTCTTTGATGTTGAGCTTCGTTTGCTGGCTCAGATAATCATCGATGGAGGAAAGGTAGACTTGCTTTAGGCTTGGATTGTTAAGGCCGTTTAGCGCATAGTACCTTCGCGTTTGCCGCTCGAAATGCTTCGCAAGATCTCTTTTCTTTAGAGAACAACATTTTGCTGCGAAGTATTCCTCTTGTAATTGATCTTTAAGGTGACTTGGGGTACCAATGAATTCTCGGTGAATTTCCCCAAGAAGTAGTGGAATAGTGGTTTGGTAGACTTGCTGCTGTCTATACTCGCCTAGTGAGTTCCACCATTCTTTAAGTGCACCAGAAAATCGTGCGGTAAACTGTTGTATGACGAGTGATAATGATGAAGTTAAAACTTCGGAGTTCATCCATGCATGAAATTCGTCTAGGCGTTCGTTCCATTTCTCGAAAGGAATGTCGTCAAACGTAAACGTTATGACCTTTGAGGCGAATTGTCGTGCTGGCCTTTCTTGTTCTTGGAAAGGTGTTCTATTCATCTCGTCATCGTCAGAGAACACTTCGTACATATCGGGTTCTGTTTTTGACGTTTCTCCAATAGCGAATTGCTTTGGTAGGGATTCTTCTTCAGATTCAGTTGTATAGGAGGAGCTTGAGTCTGAGAAGCGAATGATCATCGGCGGTGGATGAGGAATCTTAGCTGATTCTTGAGTAAGAGCGTACTCTTGCTCTTTTGGTCCTTTATCTTGTTCCGCTAGATGATTCAGTACGTTGGACATTGTAAATTCCGTAGACTCGATCATGCCTATATCCTTTCCTTTTCTTTTGAGAGAATCTTGACTGGAGTGAGATGAAGCCGATTTGTGGGGTTTTGTTATGTTGACCCGGAATTCTGATTCCTTCTGTCTTCTCGCCCTTTCTCGAACGGGACGTGGCTTGAACTCCCTTGCAAGAGACACACCGTATCTTGATGTGAACGCTTCGTCCGAGGATAAGAATCCGGGGACCGGGTGTCTTGTACTCCCGTATTGTTCTCCTGAAAGGAATCCTGAGGAGTAAGATCCTGTGTGTGTGGGCATTGTTGATGGCAGGCTTCCAAGATGAGGAAAGTACGCGTTTGAGGAGTTTCGTTGTTGAACCATACTTTCGAGGTACCGTTGGAGGTCCTTTAATTGAAATCTGAGATTAGTCATCTCAGCTTCTTTTCCTTGGAATTGAGATGTATTGACCATCATATGCTGGGCCATAGTCATCATCTCTTGATGGAGAGTGTCGAGTCGCTTGTGAATCTCCGCGATTGAGTTCTGAAGGACGCTCAATCTTTTGGTATATCCCTCTGCAAACTGATCGATTTTTAATTAATCGTTGTGATCAGTTGGTTCTGAGCCATGGCGTTTTCCGATTGCCAGTTAAGAACCTTTTCTCCCTGACTTAGCTGATCGGGCCCGGTGGGGTTGATCGCCTTGGAAAGTACTTTTGGGGAGTGGGATACGTTATCAGTGATAAAGTCCTCTGCTGGAGGGAAGTTATATGTTCCTATCATCATGATTTCTTGCTCGGATGACTCCTTTTTATCAGAGTATTGGACTATATTTTCGTACTGTCCATTGCCTTCGCCGAGAGGACCTACCGTAGGATCTCCTTCAAGATATCTCTTGTATAAGGGATCTTTCTTTTTTCTTCGTCGTTGGCGGATTTTGTCCTCAGATTCATACGAATCTTCTAGACAGGCTGAGCAGGAGCAGACATCAAAGTATTGATGGCCGTCTTCGTCTTTGAAAGGATATACTATTTGTCCGTATTGACCGAAGGAGATAGGCTTCGGAATCTGTTCTTTGTATGGACCTTGGAATTCGTGTTCTTCAATTTGAATAGCAAATTGTGTGAACAGTTGCTTCCGGAACGAGGATGATCTTTATTTGTCAAACTTAATTTCCGTTGTTCCATCATTGCGTGAGTGGAAGCTTACTTCGGACGTTTGGATCGGCGTCTCGGATGCTTGATGCAGCTTTTCGTAGCTCGTTACCCATGATTCTGGTATCTTCTTGACTAATTCTTCTTGAGAGATCTGTCGAGGTATTTGAGTAGTGCTTGGCGCTTGCGAGGCTGATGAGACTTCGAGGTAAAGCGCTTCGTCAGATGAGGGTAGAACAAGATCGAGAGCATGGTCTTGAACACGATAGACGATTTGGTGATGTAGCATTGCTACAATGCTTTTTTCTTGCATCGGTGCTCCTATGATTTGTAGTTGAACCTTCAGCGTCTTGAGCAGATTTGGATCTTGAAGTGAAACATTAAAGTTTGGAAACAGCGTTACGAATACTGTTCCGGCGTTTAATGTTGTTTGCACCGTGCCGATGCAAGCTTGTTGATATCACTTTAGTCTAGAGTCGACTAAAGCGATCCGTGCTACTACCGGTAGACCTTTTCGAGCGTGTAGTGTTAGCCCGATTCGTACCACCCCAAAGTGGAGGTGAGTGTATCCTTGTTGTTGCCATAGCTTCGGTAGCCCTTCTGGGATATTGAGAGAGATGAATTGTTCTTCTTCCGTGGCTGGAACTTGGCAGGATGAGAACTTGCTAGACTGAACATATTCGCGGACTCTCCGGCTTGATGATGGGTGTATAAGCTGTCGGACGTTTTTGACCGAGAATACACCAGGTTTTTTTGGCAAAATACTCGTAAGGATTTACAAGTGGTAGAGTGGTTTCAGGCATTTGATCTCCTGGAACATACTCGATTTCGTAAAGGGAATCAATACTAGGGAAATTTTTTTGGGTTTTTGATTTTTGTAAAGTAGAAATTGCAAATTAAGAATCGATTGCTAAAGGGTTTGAAATTGACATGTTTAGAAAAACGTTTTCAGAACATTCAAATCAATCAGACATAAACAAAGGTTCATTCACTCAAATCACAAGTTGTAGGCTCTGATACCAGATACACATGTGCATGAGTAGACGAGAAACCGAACGACTAATTCGTTAAGAAGATCATGAGAATCGTGTTGAAGATCGTGAGAGTCGTATACTTAGTTATGGGGTTCGATAATTGTCCAGGTAAAAGGAGCATAAGCGGCACTTCCCTGGCCTTGGCTCAACCACTGTTAGGACCCTTATCTCCCCACACAACCGTCGCATTGACTCAAACGACCGTCGTATTGATTAACACAACCGTCGTATCGGTTAAACGATAAGCTCATTGAAAGCACGCTAGCCTCAGAATCTCAACCCATGATAAAGAGAGAAAGTAACCAGAGCTTATGAAAGATGAAGAGAAGTCTGAAAACTAGAGAGAGTTTAAAGACTCATAGAGAGAGGTTTTTAGAAAGAGGTTTTTATGGGGAAAAAATGAGTTGTTTATTTCACAAGGGGGTACACACATATATATAGTGGAGGTAAAGTGCGCTGACAGAAGCGCTTACCTCAGCGATTACATCATCGCTTACATCACACCTATTACACATTATTTATTGCGATTACATCATCGCTTACATCACACTTATTATACATTATTTAATACGATTACATCATCGCTTACATCACACACATAATTATACATAGTTTGATATATTTGACTTTAAACATAGGTAGATATATATATAGATTGACTTTAATGACCACCTTAATGATCTGTGACCACCTTAATGATCCATCTCGAACTCGATGATATGCTCGTCGCAGCATCCGTAATAATCATCTGGACATTTGTATTCGGTTTCTGGATCGTCGAAATCTTCATGTGGTTCTTCTTTGTTTAAACCGAATTTTTGTCCAATCTCGTCGATATTCATCTCGTCGTCCGGAGACTGTGCATCTTGGAAGTATTCTTGAGAGTTAGTCGTAGGAGCTGGTGATGGGACCTGATTAGTCGCCGGGGCTGGTGATGGGAGAACCAAATTTGATCGGAGTGGGGCCACCATATTCGGTAGGATTTGCTTCGTGGTTGGTTTGCTTTCGAAGTACTGTAGGTCTTCGTCTAGACTCATTTGGTAGTCTATAGGATAGTAGTTCCAATTCAAGGTGAACGGAATGTGGAACGTCTGCCTAGCACTGTTGAGGCGAAATGCATGCGTCTGGAAGTCTTCGAATCCTTTGTTGTCATAGACATTGAAGTCTGGACGAATACCCTTCTTGAAGTCGTCGTGGTGGATAAGTGTTGGTAGTGCGTGCATTTTGTTTGTTTTGACGTTGACTTGAATAGGGCGATGGAAGAAGTATACCGTGTGAGGATTGAAGAACGGGTTGAGGCACCCTTGTCCTTTTAGCTTCTTGTAAGATATGTTGACCGTTTTTGCTGCCTTTCTCAGCTTACCACTCCAGGCACTTAGTGGTGCGAACCATGTTAGGAACGTGGAGAGACAATCCTTGTGACCTTGGCGCGAGTTGATGAATTGGTACAGCCAGTGTATATCGAAAGAGATGCCTATGGTGTACACTGAACATATATACCAGAGGAAACAGAGGACTTCCTCAGGTATTTCGGTACTCTCGATTCTGTAGAGATGAGCGAACGGATGGTCTGGATGGATCCCTAATGGCACGATGTACTGACATTTGACGCCATATTTTGATATGATGATCGACTGGTACCTGAAAATCCTTTCTTTGAGATGCTCATGAATGATCTTCATGTTGACAAGTTGATGGGCATCTTCGGGCATGTTGGCACCAAAATCGTAAAATTCTTTTTCGGATGCGGATGAGCTTGCCATCATCTGAATTTCCTTTTGAGGATTTCTACTGAGCATGTCGGCGAAGATATTTTTCGTGCCCTTTAAATAGAAGGAAGCGAAGTCGTATTTTGAAAACCACTCGCTCCATCTTAGTAACAGTTGGTGAGGGACCATCTTCTGCTTAAACTGTAGCATCTTTGGAAAAGATGACATGTCCATCTCTATGCGAAATTTGTGTCCAATCAGATGGAACTCAAATTTCTCAATAGCTCATTTGACAGCTAAGATTTCTTTGAACGTGGAGTGATAATGCAACTCCGAATCACAAAAGCGTCCGCTTTTGTATCCAAAGATTTGACGTTTGCCACTAATTTCTTCAAGTAGGACCGCACCCCAATACTTATCGCTTGCGTCTGTTTGTAGAACACGCGTGCCTTCACAGGGAATCTTTATCTGTGGCAGCTTTTGTGTTTCTGACTTTAGCTTTTTGACCGCCTCTGTTTGTCTGTTTGTCCATAAAGGAGGATTTTTGGACAACATCTTCTGTAGTGGACGCGTCAATTTCGAAAGTTGCGGGATAAAGTCGCTTAGATAATTGATTACCCCAAGGAACTGTTGGACCTGTCTTTTCGAGAGGTCGCTGTCTGGAAACTCCAGCAGTGTCGTGGCTAAATGGGCCTGCGGGGCAAATTGCCCATTTGCAATATGCATCCCAAGGAATTCGATGTTGGGCCGGGCTATGACCATTTTCCGGGCCGAGAGCATTATTCCATGCGTCTTCACTATGATTTGGAACTGTCGAAGAGCTTGTATATGATCCTCGTAGGTTGACGAGAATAGGAGGATGTCATCAATGTATATCAACGCCGTATGGAGTAGAGGCTTGAAGATGCGTAGCATGGCTTGTTGAAATAACGATGGCGCTGTTTTGAGACCGAACGGTAAGACATTCCATTGGAGATGACGATTGGGTAGACATAATGCAGTTTTATACCTTTCTTCTGGTGTAATACCGATTTGCCAGAAACCGGATTTTAGATCGAACTTTGAGAAGATCCTTGCACCCTGAAGATGTTGAAACAGTGCCCTTTTATTTAGCAATGGGAATTTGACATCCTGTAGGTATTGGTTTAGCGGTTTGTAGTCGATGACTAGCCTCAGCTTTCCTCTTGCCTGTTCCGCTCTGTTGTTGACATAAAATGCCTTGCATGCCCAGGGAGAGTTAGTCGATGAGACTACCATTTGCCTGACCAGTTGGTCACACTCTTCGTTTGCTTGTTTAAGCAATGCGGGTGGCATTCCCGCGTGACTCGCCTTAGTCGGTGTCGAGTGGATGTCTTCTTTGAACGGTAGCGACACGAAGAAATCCTGGTTTAACCACAGTGGGTTTGTGCATATTTGAAGGAACTCGGTATGAGATTCTGCACATGAATTTGCTTTGATTTCTTTTTTGATCTTATTGAACTCTAGGGATGGAAGTTCTCCGATTGTGAATAGCCAGGGTATTGTTGTGAAGGCCTTGTATAAAAATTTCCATCTTATTCCTCTTGGCTCGATTGATATGTCAAAACTTCTTTTTAGCGCATAGTATGAATTCCATCACAGAATTATGTCTTTTCCGGGTGCGGATGAGCCTAGAACTTCCGTGGTAATTTGACATCCTGGAAAGAGTTCAATTGTGATTGGCTTTGATTTGAGCTCGATCGATAATGATCCTGAATTTGCTACCCTGAACTCCTGCTGGTACGGGCGCCACATGGATGATGGAAGTACCTTTGGATTTATTATTGTTGTGTGGGCTCCCGTGTCTATGAAAGCAATAGCATGGACCGGATCTTTGATTTTCACTGGATCGAAGATTGTCACCGGTAGATGTGGAGATTGTATTTCTTCAGTATGCGGAGTTCGAGTAATCTTGAAGCAGCACTCTTCCTCTTCGTCGTGGGATTCCGAGACTTCGGAATCTGAGTAGCCGCAGATCGCATCCTCTTCATCGCTGTCATAAGATAGTACTGACTCGAGATCATGATTATCAAGAGCGATGTCTTTGGCAAGGCTAGATATGGAGCTGATGAGATACTGTTTCTTCTTCTTAGAACTGTTGGGACAGTTTTTGGCGAAGTGTCCTTCTTTGTGGCAGAGAAAACATCTTGTTTCTTTTCTGAAGGATTGCTTCTTTCTGAAGAACCTTTTGTGTCTGAACCTTCCAAAGTGGGGTTTATTCGCCGATTTCTGGAAACGGCGAGTTTTGCTCTTTCCTTCACACGAGCAGTGTTTTTTGGACTTAGAGCACTTGATTGATAGATCTGGCCTTGCGCACACTTTGGACAAGTGTTTTGAATTATCCATAAATTCCGTCCAGAACTCCTTTTGTTTGCAAAGTTTATCGAGCGTTCTGAAGACGTATTGCTGGATTTGGCCGATGGAAATTTCTTCTATCGATTGGCCTTGCTCTTTGATGTTGAGCTTCGTTTGCTGGCTCAGATAATCATCGATGGAGGAAAGGTAGACTTGCTTTAGGCTTGGATTGTTAAGGCCGTTTAGCGCATAGTACCTCCGCGTTTGTCGCTCGAAATGCTTCGCAAGATCTCTTTTCTTTAGAGAACAACATTTTGCTGCGAAGTATTCCTCTTGTAATTGATCTTTGAGGTGACTTGGGGTACCAATGAATTCTCGGTGAATTTCCCCAAGAAGTAGTGGAATAGTGGTTTGGTAGACTTGCTGCTGTCTATACTCGCCAAGTGAATTCCACCATTCTTTAAGTGCACCCGAAAATCGTGCGGTAAACTGTTGTATGACGAGTGATAATGATGAAGTTAGAACTTCGGAGTTCATCCATGCATGAAATTCGTCTAGGCGTTCGTTCCATTTCTCGAAAGGAATGTCGTCGAACGTAAACGTTATGACCTTTGAGGCGAATTGTCGTGCTGGCCTTTCTTGTTCTTGGAAAGGTGTTCTATTCATCTCGTCATCGTCAGAGAACACTTCGTACATATCGGGTTCTGTTTTTGACGTTTCTCCAATAGCGAATTGCTTTGGTAGGGATTCTTCTTCAGATTCAGTTGTATAGGAGGAGCTTGAGTCTGAGAAGCGAATGATCATCGGCGGTGGATGAGGAATCTTAGTTGATTCTTGCGTAAGAGCGTACTCTTGCTCTTTTGGTCCTTTATCTTGTTCCGCTAGATGATTCAGTACGTTGGACATTGTAAATTCCGTAGACTCGATCATGCCTATATCCTTTCCTTTTCTTTTGAGAGAATCTTGACTGGAGTGAGATGATGCCGATTTGTGGGGTTTTGTTGTGTTGACCCGGAATTCTGATTCCTTCTGTCTTCTCGCCCTTTCTCGAACAGGACGTGGCTTGAACTCGCTTGCAGGAGACACACCGTATCTTGATGTGAACGCTTCGTCCGAGGATAAGAATCCGGGGACCGGGTGTCTTGTACTCCCGTATTGTTCTCCTGAAAGGAATCCTGAGGAGTAAGATCATGTGTGTAAGATCTCGGTTTCCCGATCTTCAACGCTTTTATGCTACTACCACTGTTAGGACCCTTATCTCCCCATCCAAATCAATCAGACATAAACAAATGTTCATTTTATGTCAACAACAGAGCGGAACAGGCAAGAAAAAAGCGTTGTAGCAACGCTACATCACCAAATCGTCTATCGTGTTCAAGACCATGCTCTCGATCTTGTTCTACCCTCATCTGACGAAGCGCTTTACCTCGAAGTCTCATCAGCCTCGCAAGCACCAAGCACTACTCAAATACCTCGACAGATCTCTCGAGAAGAATTAGTCAAGAAGATACCAGAATCATGGGTAACGAGCTACGAAAAGCTGCATCAAGCATCCGAGACGCCGATCCAAACGTCCGAAGTAAGCTTCCACTCACGCAATGATGGAACAACGGAAATTAAGTTTGACAAACAAAGATCATCCTCGTTCCGGAAGCAACTGTTCACACAATTTGCTATTCAAATTGAAGAACACGAATTCCAAGGTCCATACAAAGAACAGATTCCGAAGCCTATCTCCTTCGGTCAATACGGACAAATAGTATATCTTTTCAAACACGAAGACGGCCATCAATACTTTGATGTCTGCTCCTGCTCAGCCTGTCTAGAAGATTCGTATGAATCTGAGGACGAAATCCGCCAACGACGAAGAAAAAAGAAAGATCCCTTATACAAGAGATATCTTGAAGGAGATCCTACGGTAGGTCCTCTCGGCGAAGGCAATGGACAGTACGAATATATAGTCCAATACTCTGATAAAAAGGAGTCATCCGAGCAAGAAATCATGATGATAGGAACAGATAACTTCCCTCCAGCAGAGGACTTTATCACTGATAACGTATCCCACTCCCCAAAAGTACTTTCCAAGGCGATCAACCCCACCGGGCCCGATCAGCTAAGTCAGGGAGAAAAGGTTCTTAACTGGCAATCGGAAAACGCCATGGCTCAGAACCAACTGCTAACAACGATTAATCAAAAAATCGATCAGTTTGCAGAGGGATATACCAAAAGATTGAGCGTCTTTCAGAACTCAATCGCGGAGATTCACAAGCGACTCGACACTCTCCATCAAGAGATGATGATTATGGCCCAGCATATGATGGTCAATACATCTCAATTCCAAGGAAAAGAAGCTGAGATGACTAATCTCAGATTTCAATTAAAGGACCTCCAACGGTACCTCGAAAGTATGGTTCAACAACGAAACTCCTCAAACGCGTACTTTCCTCATCTTGGAAGCCTGCCATCAACAATGCCCACACACACAGGATCTTACTCCTCAGGATTCCTTTCAGGAGAACAATACGGGAGTACAAGACACCCGGTCCCCGGATTCTTATCCTCGGACGAAGCGTTCACATCAAGATACGGTGTGTCTCCTGCAAGCGAGTTCAAGCCACGTCCCGTTCGAGAAAGGGCGAGAAGACAGAAGGAATCAGAATTTCGGGTCAACACAACAAAACCCCACAAATCGGGTTCATCTCACTCCAGTCAAGATTCTCTCAAAAGAAAAGGAAAGGATATAGGCATGATCGAGTCTACGGAATTTACAATGTCCAACGTACTGAATCATCTAGCGGAACAAGATAAAGGAACAAAAGAGCAAGAGTACGCTCTTACGCAAGAATCAACTAAGATTCCTCATCCACCGCCGATGATCATTCGCTTCTCAGACTCAAACTCCTCCTATACAACTGAATCTGACGATGACGAGATGAATAGAACACCTTTCCAAGAACAAGAAAGGCCAGCACGACAATTCGCCTCAAAGGTCATAACGTTTACGTTCGACGACATTCCTTTCGAGAAATGGAACGAACGCCTAGACGAATTTCATGCATGGATGAACTCTGAAGTTCTAACTTCATCATTATCACTCGTCATACAACAGTTTACCGCACGATTTTCTGGTGCACTTAAAGAATGGTGGAACTCACTAGGCGAGTATAGACAGCAGCAAGTCTACCAAACCACTATTCCACTACTTCTTGGGGAAATTCACCGAGAATTCATTGGTACCCCAAGTCACCTTAAAGATCAATTACAAGAGGAATACTTCGCAGCAAAATGTTGTTCTCTAAAGAAAAGAGATCTTGCGAAGCATTTCGAGCGGCAAACGCGAATGTACTATGCGCTAAACGGCCTTAACAATCCAAGCCTAAAGCAAGTCTACCTTTCCTCCATCGATGATTATCTGAGCCAGCAAACGAAGCTCAACATCAAAGAGCAAGGCCAATCGATAGAAGAAATTTCCATCGGCCAAATCCAGCAATACGTCTTCAGAACGCTCGATAAACTTTGCAAACAAAAGGAGTTCTGGACAAAATTTATGGATAATTCAAAACACTTGTCCAAAGTGTGCGCAAGGCCAGATCTATCAATCAAATGCTCTAAGTCCAAAAAACACTGCTCGTGTGAAGGAAAGAGCAAAACTCGCCATTTCCAGAAATCGGCGAATAAACCCCACTTTGAAAGATTCAGACACAAAAGGTTCTTCAGAAAGAAGCAATCCTTCAGAAAAGAAACAAGATGTTTTCTCTGTCACAAAGAAGGACACTTCGCCAAAAACTGTCCCAACAGTTCTAAGAAGAAGAAACAGTATCTCATCAGCTCCATATCTAGCCTTGCCAAAGACATCGATCTTGATAATCATGATCTCGAGTCAGTACTGTCTTATGACAGCGATGAAGAGGATGCGATCTGCGGCTACTCAGATTCCGAAGTCTCGGAATCCCACGACGAAGAGGAAGAGTGCTGCTTCAAGATTACTCGAACTCCGCATACTGAAGAAATACAATCTCCACATCTACCGGTGACAATCTTTGATCCAGCGAAAATCAAAGATCCGGTCCATGCTATTGCTTTCATAGACACGGGAGCCCACACAACAATAATAAATCCAAAGGTACTTCCATCATCCATGTGGCGCCCGTACCAGCAGGAGTTCAGGGTAGCAAATTCAGGATGATTATCGATCGAGCTCAAATCAAAGCCAATCACAATTGAACTCTTTCCAGGATGTCAAATTACCACGGAAGTTCTAGGCTCATCCGCACCAGGAAAAGACATAATTCTGGGATGGGATTCATACTATGCGCTAAAAAGAAGTTTTGACATATCAATCAAGCCAAGAGGAATAAGATGGAAATCTTTATACAAGGCATTCACAACAATACCCCGGCTATTCACAATCGAAGAACTTCCATCCCTAGAGTTCAATAAGATCAAAGAAGAAATCACAGCAAATTCATGTGCAGAATCTCATACTGAGTTCCTTCAAATATGCACAAACCCACTGTGGTTAAACCAGGATTTCTTCGTGTCGCTACCGTTCAAAGAAGACATCCACTCGACACCGACTAAAGCGAGTTACGCGGGAATGCCACCCGCATTGCTTAAACAAGCAAACGAAGAGTGTGACCAACTGGTCAGGCAAATGGTAGTCTCATCGACTAACTCTCCCTGGGCATGCAAGGCATTTTATGTCAACAACAGAGTGGAACAGGCAAGAGGAAAGCTGAGGCTAGTCATCGACTACAAACCGCTAAACCAATACCTACAGGATGTCAAATTCCCATTGCCAAATAAAAGGGCACTGTTTCAACATCTTCTGGATGCAACGATCTTCTCAAAGTTCGATCTAAAATCCGGTTTCTGGCAAATCGGTATTACACCAGAAGAAAGGTATAAAACTGCATTCTGTCTACCCAATCGTCATCTCCAATGGAATGTCTTACCGTTCGGTCTCAAAACAGCGCCATCGTTATTTCAACAAGCCATGCTACGCATCTTCAAGCCTCTACTCCATACGGCGTTGATATACATTGATGACATCCTCCTATTCTCGTCAACCTACGAGGATCATATACAAGCTCTTCGACAGTTCCAAATCATAGTGAAGACGCATGGAATAATGCTCTCGGCCCGGAAAATGGTCATAGCCCGGCCCAACATCGAATTCCTTGGGATGCATATTGCAAATGGGCAATTTGCCCCGCAGGCCCATTTAGCCACGACACTGCTGGAGTTTCCAGACAGCGACCTCTCGAAAAGACAGGTCCAACAGTTCCT
>PKML01048071.1:139633-184166 GCA_002933935.1 Eutrema yunnanense | reverse complement strand
TCAGCCGCTCGTCCTGTAAGTCGGCCGTCACTACAGCGAGAAATTTTTGCGGCAGATTTTCATAATACACGTAGGCAGTTTTTATGCCACGTAGGCGTCGCGCCTGTTTTTCGCTGATGTGGAAAAAAAAGTAATGGTATTTCTGTAATTACGTTTTTGTTATCAAATGCTTAGAAGGGCATCATGGGTATGAAAAATATTTCAGTAATAAAAAAGAGTTGTTGATTAGTCTAGTCATTTTACCTAATTTCTATGCTATTTAAGTAACTCTCCCTAGAAACAATGATGTTTTGTGTTTGAAAAAAAAATATATATATATAAAACTCACAACGATAAACAATGGATCTAACTAGCAAGAGACTGGTCCATTGTTAGATTCCAGAATCTCAATCCTGATGATCATTACCTGCAGCATCACATGAACTCAATAAGCTGTTTTTGTTGTTGCAGCTACTAAGAATCTTCCCATTTCCAGAAGTTGCAAGCTTTTCATTAATCTTTGGTGAATCTAAAACACTTTTTCTGCTAATACAGATCCAAGTTCTTGAAGACTCCTCAATGTTTTGGCATGAAACAGGAACGTGCCATGACCCTTTCTCTGATTCCTGATATGTCAAAAAAAAAGGTAACTGAGAAAAAATCCATTTCTTAAAACCGGAAAGAAAAAGAACGCAGATAGGAACAAGATTGTAAACCTGAATGACAACCGAAAAAGAAGGCGGCATTTCAAGCTTCAGATTACCTTTCGAAAAGGTATACCGGACCTGCACCAAAACCATAAACCAGAAGCTAATTGTAGATTTCTCAAGATTATACTTTTAACTATTAAAGTTTATAACTTTACCTGATGCCTTTCTTTCCACTTTTGGAAAAAACTGTTCCCTAAGAGTTCAAAAATGTGATCTCTCATCTCATCATTTGTCACAAGCAAACACTTGAGCTTAGCAGCAGCATAGAGCCAATACCTGAAATAAAATAAAAATAAAGGAAAAGATGAGTGTAACCAAACACTGTTTGTTTTTCGAAGTAATGGGATTGTAAAAGAAGTTAAAAGTTCATACCAATCGTCATTGGAACCTGGTGGAGTCGCATATAGGACACCGTTATCGATCCATTCCTCAACTAGATTCCGGTGGGTTGGGTTTTCTAAAAGCGTCTTGACCCGTTTCTTGTGCAAGAGAATTAGGGGCCATTTGTTATTACCACTTTGATGGTAAAGTTCCTTCACCACAGCTTCAAGCTGCTCTATCGCGCATGTACATTGTCAGTATCGCAGGGGTGGATTCGAAAATATAAAGGAAAAATAAAGTAAAGATAGATGAGAACCTGTGGAAGACTGAAACCACCATCAGCAAAATTTTGTTGGTAGAGCCCAATATTTGCTCCATCTACTATAGCTTCGTAATCTCCATGTTTCTCAAGCCAGTCCTGCCAAATAGTTGTGCAGCATTCAACAAAGATTGACATTTGAATACTCAAGATAAAAAAACTTTGTTGTATATTTTCAATAGAAACTCTGTTTCAAGCATCAAACTAAGCAGAATTCAACCATGGCAATAGGGGATACCTACATTACGTCCAATGAAATCTAAAAACACAGAAGCTAAATATAGCTATGACTTTCACATCCAGAACTATACAGAACTCGGACAATGTTTCCCAATTGATGACAATTTGTTCTAAAAGCGATTAGAAGAAGAGATTGAACTCTCTTTTGCGCTAAAAACTCCAAGCACTATATTTTTCTCAAAATGCTTATCAAAGTTAGCTAAGCAAAACATAAACTTGAATTCTTGGAAATATTTATCTCATGCAAGATTTTATGTCCCAGACTTATTAGAAGCAAGCTACAAGAATCCATGAATCATCAATTCTTTCTCTAACCTGAAACTCGCTGAAATCCACCTTTGTCTCACATGAGTTCATCTTTGACTTCCTCTCCATAGCTAAAGACACCAAAGAATCCACAAACTTCTGTGTTTCTACCTCACTGGTATCTACGCAAGCCAACTGCTCACTGCAGCTCAAACATCTTCCGGTTGAGCTAACATTACCTTTCTTCACAATCCATTTGCCTTCCCCAACCCACCCATGCCCGTGCCACCCACCTCCATTCTTCAAAATAGCTTCTCTAAGCAGTCCAGCATCAGAACCAATCCCATTATCACTAACCTCACCAGCTTTCTCTCCACAGAACCATTCCTCAATAATTTTCAAAGTTTCTTCACAAACGCAGCCAACATATTCCCTTAATTTATGTAAATATCTATAAACCTTGTCTTCCCGGCTCGTGGCAGCACTTACCTTCAACAAAGCCGAGATCTCAGCCTCCTCCAATGCAATCCCTGTAGCATCCATGTGCTCTTCAACCTCATAACCCTTTTCAGCCTCCAACTTCTCGCAAAAACAGAGCAAAGCTGGTGCATAAGTCCTCAGACGGGGAATCGATGCGCCGCCAGCAGAAACAAAGTCCTTGACAATCTTGAAAGCATAATCACCATCACCCTTAGCAGCAGCCAGCCGAGCCACTGAAGTGACAGACGCCTCATTAGGACTTATCCCGGAACTAACCATACGGTCAAAAATCTGGTAGCCACGGTCGATGGCAAGGCTTTGAAGAGACGGATCACTAATGGAAGCCGAGCAGAGGTAAAGAAGGGTCTGAAAATGTTGTTGGCTGAGGCGGGCATCGTTGGAAATGACGGCTGCATCATAAAGGGCTAATGCAGCTGAGAGATCCTTAGACTTGGAGCATGAATTGAGATTGAAGAGGAGATTCGTTTCCGGGTTTCTGTTTGCCTTCTTCTTCTTGTTGGGTTTTGAAGGGCTTCCTTCGTCCTGGCGAGAGCGGCGTTGATCAGAAGCAGCCATGGGAATAGTATAGGTGAAAATTAGCTGCTCAATAGCTCCAAGTTACAAGCTTTGCATTGGCTGAAAGTGGAAGATGAAACCCTAACCCTGACCAAGCAGAGAATGGGTTAAGCGATTAGACAATGGAGGGACAAGCAGAGACGGTGGCACGACGTCGACGGGCGGAGGAGAGACCACGAATTCGACTCGAGACCACGGCGGCGACTCACTGAGCAACAAAGAATATAAAGGAGTACTCATCATATATGCCACTTATTGAGAAAAAATGTTCAGATATGCCACTGTCCGACAAAATGACAATTTCACCCTTAATGATGGTTTGTATGTGTTAAATAGCATTGTATTGGTAAAGATCAGTGGCGAGCGTCATGCGCATCCCGCGTGTTTGACCCGCGCCCGGGGTTCGAATCCCTTTTACGGGGTTCAACTGGTACAACAGGAGGATTATTGTAGTAGTTGTACCTTCGGTACAACTGGTGGTACAGGGGTACCAGTTGTACCTTCGGTACAACTGTGAGCGTTGGTACAACTAGGTGCGGTGAGTACAACAAGAGACCAGTTGTACACAACGAACCTTTAAGGATAGTTTCGTCCATTCATTAAAAGTGAGACCAGTTGACTTTCCAATATAAAGGTCAACCGGTTAGCCTATCGGGTCACCGGATAGACTATCGGGTGGATCATCAGGTCGAACCGGTCAGTAGATTACAATAATGTTGAAATAAAAGGATTTTTTTAGAAAAAAATCCTTTTTTATATAGATTTAAAATTTCGAACCAAAACAACTAGCCCTGGGCGTTCGGGTATTCGGTTCGGTTCCGGGTAGGAACCATTCGGTTCCGGGTATTTCGGTTCGGTTCCGGTTCGGTACCAATCGGTTCTAGTTCGGTTCGGGTATAGAAGATTAAGAACCGTAAAATATCCGAAAAGTTTCGGTTCTCAAACGGTTCGGGTATCTAGTACCCGAAATACTTATATTATACCCGAAAAGTTTCGGTTCTCAAACGGTTCGGGTATCCAGTTCCCGAAATGTAATAAAAATACCCGAAATGTAAAGAAATACATGTAATGTAAAAAACAAAAATGTTAAAAAAATACCCGGAACCGAAATGTAAAAAATAAAAATTTGTATATATATGTTCGGATATCCAGTACCCGAAATGTAANCCTTTGCCCATCAATCTGTAAGCTTTTCTTCCTTCAAATTCCTCTCTTTTGGGTCATTTGATTGAAATAGGCAATTCAGAAGCGCGAATGCGGGAAGTCTGCTCTGATCACAACTCATGTACTTTGAGATGATAGGAAGCCTGACGTAGTCTTTAACGTCGATTAATACCCTTAGGTCTCTGCTGCCCGTGAAGAAGTGCCTGGAAGGCGTGGTTACATGTACACCGACTTGGCTACCATATATGAGAGAGCATGAAGAATTGAGGGGAGGAAAGGTTCCATCACTCAAATTCCCATTTTAACCATGCCAAACGACGGTAATTCTTTGTTGCTATTTTCATCAACTCGTTTTACAATTATTCTTTGTGGCATCTCTGGTTGTGGGTGTTTTTGATTTTTGAAAGGTTTCTGTTTGGAGTAAACAATCGGTGATAGTAAAGCTTGACCGAGGTCATCTAAAGTAAATTTTGGATAGAACTCACCTGAAAACTGGCTTAGAGGAATAGACAAACCATGCTTAAATAAGCTGCTGGCCGATGCCATTGCTTCCGTCTAGGTCTAGCTGTGTGGGACTCTAACAAACTGAGCGGATATCTGTTGGTCCTATATAAAAGGGTATGCTGGTGAGTGAATAATTCTGTTTGAGATTTCTAATTTTTGTTTCTTCCCTTCTCTGTCCAGATATCACGCATCCTACACCAGATCTGACAGGATACATCACAGAGGGCCAAATCTATATTGACAGACAACTTCACAATAGACAGGTACAATCTTGCAGAATATAGTTGTTTCAAAGGTCTTATATATTTCATTATTGGTACTACAGCAATGTGAATTTGAACTTTTGAGAGAAACATATATATATACCTGTGAAAATCCCATCTATAGGTTTTTGACTTGGTGTGTAAAGTCGAGAACCACCCCTTCGAGTTTTAAGATACTGAAAACATATGGCTAAAGAGAAAAAAATTCTTGGAAAAACTGAAACATCTTGGTCATGACTTCAAAACACTGAAATGTGATTCTATGTATGCGCAAGCTAAAGACGGTTCCTGTGCATATACTAGGCAGTAATTTGAATGTTGTTTCACTTTAGCTTTTGTGTAACTGTAAGATGTTATTTTTTAGTTTTGCAGATATGAAATATCCTAAAAGTTATTTAAAAATACCAATTTTGTTTCCACATATATACCATCCGATCAATGTCCTGCCATCTTTATCTCGTCTCATGAAGGTAAGTTTGGCGCTTCAAAATCAATAGATTAACCCATGTGATCACCTGTTAATGTAAACTGACTGCGTTGCAGAGTACCATTGGGGAGGGTATGACTCGCAGGGACCATTCTGATGTTTCTAATCAAGTAAGACTTTATTTCTTGTGTCACTATTACCACCTTTGGTTGGTTTACGTAAGTTGTACATGGAGAAATATATGCAAATAAGGCATACCCTTTTGAATTTTCGACAGTTGAGATGCCATCTGAGACATACAGTGGCATGAATGTGCGCCTAAGGTAATATTAGATTCTTATCTGACATCAGATTCAAACAATTCTAAATTTTGCATATTGTAGTACATAATTTTTGTTTCTGTTAGCTTCAGGTATGTCTTCAAAGTAACAGTTACGCGTGGCTATACTGGAAGCATCGTGGAGTATCATGATTTGTGGTATGTTTCTTCAATTTTTTGTTGTGTCTTTGTGGCATGATAGTATTTAAGATGGTATGTTTCATGGCTTTGAAACAGGTCCGTAACTATACTCCACAACCTCCAACTAATAACAGCATCAAGGTGAGTTCTAATATGATCCAAGTTTTTCATTTTTGGAAAAGAATCTAGAACCCAAACTTTTTTTTCTTTCACTCTCAATTTCCTGATTCCTTATCGCTTTTTTTTCATCAAGCTGATTTTACCTCCAGAGTTACTTGACCTCTGCTCTTCTTGATCTCCCCACATTCGTCTTAGCATTAGATATGCTTAATTCCATTGGACCCTTACCCGTTGTACAAATGGAAGTTGGAATCGAGGACTGTCTTCATATCGAATTTGAGTACAATAAATTCAAGTTCGAGTGATAAGGAAAATTAAAAACGGCAGCTGATTCCCTATGCTCTGGATGCAGGTATCACCTGAAAGTTGTTATCCTAGGGAAAATATACTTTCTTCTCGTGAGAATCAAGATAAAGAATATGGATCTTGAAATCAGACGGCGAGAATCAACAGGAGCAGGAGCTAACACCTACGTAGAGACAGAAACACTAGCCAAATTTGAGTTAACGGATGGTGCTCCAGTTAGAGGTAATTCATCAAATTTCTCAAACTCACTCAGACCTTTTGCTCTTTTTTGTAACCTTGAGACATGGTGCAGGCGAATCGATACATGTAAGACTGTTCTTGACACCATACGATCTGACACCAACAAATTCAGCGTTAAGTATTATCTGAATCTTGTGCTGGTTGACTAAGAGGATCGCGTTACTTCAAGCAGCAAGAAATCACGTTGTACATGCTCAAGGAGGAGACATCTTGATGTTTACAAAAGAGGAGAGAAATGATAATTTTCAGAACTTTGTAAAGCCTTTTTCTTGAGACTTTTTCTGTATGCAATTGGTTGGGGACTTGGAGGGATAAACTTAAAATCATATTTGTAGTTTGTTCAATGACCCATAATGTTGTTTGCTTTTGTTTTAATTCTTGTGACTTTCCAATGTCTTCTTCTTTTACTATATTAAATCTGTATCTATTTTGGTATGGTTCGGTTTAGATATTTTCGGTTTTTGGTTTATTCGGTTTTATATCGAAAACAAAAACTATATTTGGTTTAATTTCAAATTATATGGGTTTTGATTATTTTTAATAAGAAATTAAAAATCGTAATTAAGAAAACATCAAAAGTATTTAAAAGCAATAAAAATCTACAAAGAGGAGATTGCTTTATTTTAAAACTAAAGTTTTTTATTGTTAAAATTAAGTTAATTATATCATTCTATATTAAGATTTGTTTTCGACTTTAGACATTAGATTTTCGGCATTACAAATATAAAGATTAATATTATATATTAATATTTACAACAATAGTGTATAGTGTATACTAAATACTATTATATTAAAATTTGGAACTAATCGTGTTTTTTTTTGGTTTAATCGGTTAATATCCTAACCGTATCCGTATTTTACAGTTTTTTAAAAAATACTTCCATTCGGTTTATATGATATAACCAAAACTAAACCATATTGTTCAACTTCGGTTCGGTTTGGTTTTGCCAAATTGAACACCCCTATGTGATATGCATTAGTCATTAGTTACATTCACATATGACATAAACAAGCTTTACTGAGTTGGCGCCAAATGCTTTCTGCAGCCTGCATCCGTGTCATGGGTGACAAAGCAACTGCTAGAGAGACGATGAAAAATGCAGGTGTTCCGTGGCATATGTGTGACATGTTGGTCATTGGCTATTAGACATGTATATATTGTCTATGTTTCTCCACTGTAATTAAAGTTCAGGTTCTAACTATGAACTTGTTTGATGTACTACCAGCTGCATGGATATCTATTGAATATTTGTACTAATGCTAAAATCAACCACAACCGACTTTATGGGTAATGTGTTACGCTCAAGCCTAATTTGATTTCAACAAAATATTCATACGTAAAGGATAAAAGAATTATTTTGTTTTTAGTTAAAGTCCCAATTTTTTTTTTGTGTTTTATATCAACTTATGCAAACATAAAAAAAACTGATAATAAAAAACTGATTAAAAAAATTTATGAAGAAAAACACAATAATTCTCACTCACGAAATAATTCTCACTCACGAAATCGTAACATTTGTCATCTAGTGTAGAATAATTCTCACTCACGAAATCGTAACATTTGTCATCGTTAATTTAGATCTTGACATATGTCAATTTAATTAAAAAAATGAATTAAAGTAAATATTAAAAAAAATTTTAAAAAAGAAATCTTTAAAAAATATAAGAATAAGTAAGGAAAACTTACAATAAAGGAAAGTAACAAAATAAAACTTAAAATTTTATAATTTACAACCACGACCAATCTTAAAAAATAAAAATTGTGACACGTAGGATAATTCTCACTCNTCTGGGACAATTAGGAACCCAAACATCTATGATTTAGTTTTAATATTCATGTAGGATGTGACTATGTATTAAAACAAGATAAGTAAAATTTTCAATATTATTTCATAATTTTGAAAATTTTAGTTATTTTGTATTAATACATAGTCGCATCCTACATGAATATTGGAACTATATCATAAAATTTTGGGTCCATAATTGTCCATGATTCTCCATAAAATCGAGATCTCATAGGAATTTTAGTCTAACGATTTAAAGAGGTTTGGTTAGAGGCACATGGTTTTTATAGGCTATTTATGGGCATATAGGGGTTATAGGGCATAGGGTTAGGGCATTGGCTTTTTGGGCAGATTAGGGTTTAACACATAATATTAGTATTATTAAAAGTAAAATTTAAAATCGTTTCATAATCCTAAAAAGTAAAGAAAAAAAATAGTAGTTATGTTTAGATTAAGGAAATTAAACAAAAATTATGAATAAAAGCTAAAGTTAAAAAAAAATCGGTTTAGAATAAAGAAATTAAACAATAGCTTACGATTCTAAAAAGCTAAAAAAAATTAAAAGGAAAAAACAGTTAGTATTTTTATTTAGATTGAGGAAATTAAAAAATAGAATACAATCCTAAAAAGAAAAGAAATTATCATTTCCCACATCTACATAACCAAATTGATAATTTCTCAATTTCACAATCAAACAAACTTTTCATAATATTTTTTTTCCATAAACTGGATATAATCTTTTGTCTAATAGAAGACATGGTTACGTAAAATGAAATTTCATGTTACGTAAAAAAAAAATCTGATCGTGCCACGTGTCAAATCAATCAATCATATTCTGACATGAGTAAAAAAAATTTCTAAAAACAAATCCAATTAGTTTTTGACACATAATATTAACAATAGAAAGATAAGTTTATAATCGATTTGTAATCCTAAAAACTAAAATTACTAAACAAAAAAATAAAAATGTAAATTTATCTTAAAAGCCAAAATTGATTTAAAAGGAAAAATTAATAATGGAAAATTTTAAAATTGATTAATATAAAAAAACTTTAAAATTCGGNAAAACTAATAACCGATTCATAATCTTAAAGATAAAGTTACTAAAAATAATAATAATAAAAAATATTAAATTTATTCTGAAAGGCAAACTTAATATAAAAAAGAAAAAAAATCCTTATGTTTTCCATTTATATTAAGGAAACAATTAATTACTAATCCTAAAAGAATTTTTTTTTAATTTCTCATCTCTATGTAAACCATAATTAAGAAAGAGCAAATGGGCCATACCTCTGCTGTCATCTTATCAGTGTCGAGTTCGATTCAACCTGCTTTTCATATGTAGGATTATTTGGCTATTGGGTCGGCCTGTTGTGGCCCAAAAATGATGACAAAAAAAAATGTAAATCACAACTTGGTAGTATGTCAATTACACACCAAAAAAATAAAAGTTCAATAATCGTATCCAAAATTATTTACTGCATATGTTTCACCAAACTTTTTCTTCAATATATATATTTATTTCATCGAAAACTTTGTTTCTAAATTTATGTATTATATATTTTCAGGGATAATCAATTTTTGTTTTCCATTTTTTTGTTTTTTGTTTTTTTTCACGGGTTATAAAACATAAAATTACAAACCCGCATATACGCATGTACTTATCTAGTTATATGTATAAAGTCATTGTGTATCGAATGAGTTAACCATCGAGGTTGATAGATACAACTTGAATAGAAACGTTTGTTCAAAAGACCATGTTTTGCTAAACAACGGGCTTATTTCATTTGAATGCCGTAAAATAACGTTGACAATATATCATTTCCAACCACTTTGATGTCTTTGCACAAATCCCCTACTTCGAAGACTTGTGTTGTGTCATTGATACAATGGACCAAAGTAACATTGACAATACTTATAATATAATATAATTCACTAAAAAAACAACATTGGTTCAAGCCACAAATATTATTTAAAAATACTAATCAACAAACTAAAAAGATCACAAAGTTTTAACAAAATTTTAGATTTCAAATCAGCATGTTATGCTAGAGGTCTACTAGATATAGGTTTCGCAGGTTCCTACAAATCTCCATATATGTAAAACTACAAAAAAAAAAAAAACAAACATTATTTACTTTACCACAGTTTAATATTTAATACGTCTTTTTAGCGGAAAGTAAAAAGTCTTATCTATTGCAATGTAGTATAAAGTCATACCAACTTCGCTACAACACACATAAGTGAATCAGATCGAGTAGAAAACCATATCTAATACACTATATTATTTCTACTCTTATCTCAATAAACAAAAAATTACTTAATGTTAGTTANAATAAAAGTAAAAGTTTTTTTTAAAAAAAAAAAAAAAAGGAAAACCCATATTTAAGTTTAGAATAAGGAAATTAAACAATAGCTTACAATCTTAAAAAGTTAAAGTTTAAAAAAGGAAAAAACAATTTGTATTTCTATTTAGATTAAGAAAATTAAAAAATTGAATACAATCCTAAAAACAAAAAGAATTCTCATTCTCCACCTCTATATAACCAAATTGATAGCTTCTCAATTTCACAAAAGAAAAAAAAATCATAACATTTTTTGTCCATAAGCTGGTTATAATCTTTTGTCTAATAGAAGATATGTTTACGTAAATAGAAAGTTCATGTTACGTAAAGAGAAAAACATGAACGCGTTACGTATCAAGTCAATCGATCACATGTGTATAAGAAATTTCTAAAAAAGGTTCAATTAGTTTTTGACACATAATATTAACAATAGAAGTATAAATTTATAATCGATTTATAATCTTAAAAAGTAAAATTACTAAACAAAAACCAAAAATAAGAAAAAGTAAATTTATCCTAAAAGGCAAAGTTGATTTAAAAAAAAAAAAAAAATTAAAAATTAATAATGGAAAATTTTAAAATTGATTAATAAAAAAACTTAAAATTTTGGAAAAACTAATAACCGATTCATAATCTTAAAGGTAAAGTTACTAAAAATAATAATAATAAAAAATATTAAATTTATTCTGAAAGGCAAACTTAATATAAAAAAGAAAAAAAATCCTTATGTTTTCCATTTATATTAAGGAAACAATTAATTACTAATCCTAAAAGATTTTTTTTTTAATTTCTCATCTCTATGTAAACCATAATTAAGAAAGAGCAAATGGGCCATACCTCTGCTGTCATCTTACCAGTGTCGAGTTCGATTCAACCTGCCTTTCATGTGTGGGATTATTTGGCTATTGGGTCGGCCTGTTGTGGCCCAAAAATGATGACAAAAAAAATGTAAATCACAACTTGGTAGTATGTCAATTACACACCAAAAAATTAAAAGTTCAATAATCGTATCCAAAATTATTTACTGTATATGTTTCACCAAACTTTTCCTTCAATATATATATATTTATTTCATCGAAAATTTTGTTTCTAAATTTATGTATTATATATTTTCACGGATAATCAATTTTTGTTTTCCATTTTTTTGTTTTTCATTTTTTTCACGGGTTATAAAACATAAAATTACAAACCCGCATATACGCATGTACTTATCTAGTTATATGTATAAAGTCATTGTGTATCGAATGAGTTAACCATCGAGGTTGATAGATACAACTTGAATAGAAACGTTTGTTCAAAAGACCATGTTTTGGTAAACAACGGGCTTATTTCATTTAGATGCCGTAAAATAACGTTGACAATATTTCATTTCCCACCACTTTGATGTCTTTGCACAAATCCCCTACTTCGAAGACTTGTGTTGTGTCATTGATACAATGGACCAAAGTAACATTGACAATACTTCATTGCCCACCACTTTATGTCTTTGCACAAATTGCCTACTTCGAAGACTTGTGTTGTGTCATTGATACAATGGACCAAAGTCTTACAATTTCCTTCGAAAATAACCATATTCATTCCCTTATAAGGTGAACACTTTGAATGGCCATTAACTGAGTTGTTTATGTTAGATTATCTTTCTCAAAACATTTGTGTTATAAATTCTTCGGCTGAGTTTGTTACTATGTCTGTGTTAGCCGTAGCTTTTTTGTTTTCAGAGCTTGTTGTTGTTTCATTTCTAACTTCTCTGCTGAGACTATGTTAAGTTTAAAAAGAAGAAGTAGAAATTGGTAATATCAAAAATCTCATTCATTTATATCAATTTATGAACAAAATCTTGGAAAAGTTTACACTAGCTGTGACTCTAACAATGAACTCTGGTACTTGCAATTTCTTTCAACAATATCTTGGAACCGATATCGTATCATGTATACGAAATTTAGCATCTCAAACTAAAAAAAAAAAATTGTGACGAACAAACTAGTGCGAAAGAACTAGATCTAAGCAATTCTTAACTAAGGTTCCCACCAGATTTCTTGGCATTTTTGCTAGCATGAATCTTAGCATAAATCTCCTTAGTCCTATAAGCCAAAACAAGATCTAAACCAACTCCAATAACAGAAGCTAAAGCCATGACCAAGAAGATGAGACGGTAGCAATGAGCTCCTACGCAAGTGTTGCCTCCACCAGGAGTTGGTGTGGCCTCTGCATCGTAGAGGAATCCGGCGAGGAGACCCGAAAAGAGGAACGAGCCGAGTGGCAGGTTAAGTACTAAGATGTTATAGATGAGACCATAGTATTTGAGACCAAAGAGTTCTGATGCTGTGGGTACGGTTATGGCTAGACGGACACCGTAACAAACTCCGACCACCATTGAACCGATGTAGAGGGAATTGGGCACAGCTAAAGCCATTAGTAGATATCCTACGGCCATGAGGATTTGAGACGCTGCGTTCCATAGTGGTCTTGGTGTTCCAGCTTTCCTATAGAATTAAGAGAGAGAAATTACACTCTTTTGGTTAGTTAAGTATCAAATCAACAATGCTTATTGATTTGATTAAAAATCAGTAAAATGTTAAATTTTGTAAAGAATCTAGATGTGGATATTCACGTGATGAGGAATTAAAGAGTGTGGTCCAAATAAAGGAAAAGTGCAACATATTGGATTTGGACATGTCGATGGACAAGAACAAAAACTAGTTAAATGAATCAAACATTAAGATCTAAAAGATCCCTTTTTCTTTATGTGAAAAGTCATTGACGGGATCGAAAAATGTAGACAAACCCAAAAAGCATTAATTGAATTTTGTGTGTCCATGTATTATATACGTCACGTTATAGCTTTGTAATATCAATGTTAGAACGAGAAGTAAAAGCTTAAATGGTAGCTTCGTACGAAACATACCAAACACACCATATTGAATAGTAAGTTGCGTATACAATTGTATAGAACCTGTAATGTTCATAAATTTGGTAAGTGCTGCTAATCGGAAGAGGGTCTAGAACCTAAACAAATAATCAGTTATTGTATCGGAAATATTTAATTAATGTACAGTAAAAAAATTATATATATATAGAAAAAAAATTATTGAAAAAAAAAAAATTTTAAGTAAAATAATTTGAGGGAAAAATAAATATTTGACTCATGTTCCTTACATTCTATTCCAAATCTTTTCGTATTTTTGATGTGGGATTCTAACAGACTATCAAAATTATGGCTTTTCTAAATCTATCTCGAACCGAATTTCACTCTATGACCGATAGTAAATCCTATTCGGACAACTCACGGGTCATGATCAAACTCAAACCCAAACCTTATTTCACAAAAAAATGTTTTTCTTATCGTTGTTTACTATTCACATGCGGATATTTGTTGTTGTCCATTGCTAAGATGGTTAAAAGAAAATTTAAAAAATTGAAGAAAGGAGGAAACTTACTTGAGAAAGTGCTCGGAGAGAGTACCGGAGAAAATGCGACCGAAAAATCCCCAAATACTAGTCATGGAGACGAATATTGAAACATCTGTGTAACCAAGCGCAAGCCCGATCTGACCCATATTGTTCATCACGGCCAAACCAGTTCCTACACCACACAAGAACGACACAAACAGCACCCAAAAGTCAACGGTCAACATCGCTTCCATTATCGTGTGTTCTTCTCCCAAAAACGGCCTCTTCCTCTCCGCCACAAGATCCTCCTCTATCGCAGTGGTTACCTCCTTCTCCGCCGCGATCTCTGATCTTAGCAACGGTTCTTGGATCTGTCCTTCCACGTCTTGTTCACCGCGGTTCAAGCTTCGGATGAATGAGTGGAAAGGTATGGCGATTGGAGAAGCCAAGAGGAAGAGAAGAATGGAGGCGAAAACGACCGAGAACACTCCGGTTTTTATTCCGATGATGTCGTAAGACTGAAGGTAGACGGCGACGACGACTGCTACGATGTTGAACACTGCGAAGTATCGAGTCTCTTCGTTCTCCTCGGCGGCGGAAGAAGCCGGAGGGATCTCTCGGAGGAAGAAAACCGCCGTGAGACATACGGCGAAAGGCACGACGGCGAGTAGAACAAGAAACGACGCAGGATCGTTTGAGAACAGAGCAGTGCAGAGATCGGTGAAAATAGCAGTGCTCAAGCCGACGTATCCTTTCAAGATCCCGGAGACTGGACCACGGTTTCGCCGGAAATTTCGTATGCAGGTCACCAGAACCGCCGTGTTCATCCACGTCGTGCTGTTCCCTCCCATACAGAGGAATACACACATCTGAAAATTCCAAACACACAAATCTCAAAATCTCGCCATAGGTTTTTTTTTTTTTTTTTCCTTTTAATAAACCATACGAGTATCCAATGTCAAATTTTAAATATTTCGATTTAAAGAATAACCTTCCGTCTCAAAAAGAGACCGTACCCGGAGCATAAAGGAACCAACCATTTGTGTTACCACTAGACCACCAGCCATGGCCGGCCCTGATCCCAAGCAAAACAAGTATGGGTTTGCGACCATTATTTTTATAAAAAAAAATCGGTAGTTAAATTTCAAAAGTCTCTTTTAGTTTAGTGGTAAAATTATAAAAAAAAAAAAAAAATTTAAATAAAAAGTTCGAAACTTAATATAGTAAAACTGTTCAATTTTTTTTAGCCAACTCTTTGATAATCTTGCCATAATTGCATAAATATTAAGGTTTTCTAAATTCAATCATTTTAGTGTTGATCCAGACTTTGTAGCCTAATGGTTTGTACTATTGTCGTTACTCGAGTTAATGTGTGAGTTGCAGATAACAAAAAAGAGAGAAACTATATTGTTAGTACCTGCCAATAAGGGAGCGGGGTGATGGTGCGGCTAACGACGAGCCATTGTACACCATAGCCAAGAAGACCTTCGAAACAGCCGATAAGGAGGATGACTGGAGTAGGAACACGGTCAGAGGCGAGGCCAGCGAGGATTCCGAAGGCTTTTCCGACGTCTTTAGCGACGGAGAGGTTGTTGAGTTGGAGCTGGTTGAGGTTCATGAGGGACTTGAGAGCGCCGGAGTAGTTGGAGAAGGTGTAATTGTTGCCGGAGATGGCTTGAACCCAAACCGCCGTCACGAATCCAAGCCATTTCAATGCAGAAGAAGTAGAGGAAGATCTCTGGATTCCCATTGTAGAAGAAGAAGAAGACTGTGCGTCGTGGAGGTTCACCTTATGGGCGGTTATATATAGAAGAGAAAGAGGAAAGGTTTAATTATTTGGTTTTTGACATTTTTGTGAACAAATAATTTTAAAAATGTTTGTTTATTTTAATTGTACATGTGGGAAGAGAACAGAAAAAGTTTGACAAAAATAAGAAAACAGAACAGATAAAGTACGACATGTGGAATATTAAAAAGACGGTGTGTTCATACTTCATATATTGTATTTTTCTCAGTCGTTTAAAACTAATAATAAAGTTTTTTTTAGCTAAAAAAAAAAAATACTAATGAATACTGGTGGTGGCCAACTAGGCTAAATTCCTCGCCGTTGCTGCTTGATTAGGCTACTTGAAATTGAATATGATCAATTGAGAAAATTATCATGAACCGAACTATATTAAAAGGAATCAAAATGGTTCTTTTTTAAAAACATTTTGGATACCTGAACTGAATCAGAACCGAACGAATATCTGAATGGATACTGAAATATCTGAAATATAAGTATATGCTCAAAAATAAGTTATACTATTAAAATTTAAAATAACCGAAATACCCAAAATAACCAAAATATACAAATGTCCTTAGTTATATTTGTCAAAATCAAACAATTTTTTTTTGAAAAATTGAACTAAATCTCATTAAAATAAAACAAATTTTTTAGTTTCTTCGGATAGCTCGGATAAAAATATCGGGTAATTCGGATAAACCAAATATTTTTATGGGTAATTTGGATAAGAATATTTGATCCAAACCGAATCTGAATATATTTATCTATGTCGGTTTTCACTTATATTACCAGAACCGACCAAACCCAAAACCTACCCAAACTGAACTGCATTTTTTTTGTTCCTATATAGGTACTAAACATCCCTATCCGGATTACATGAAGCCCGAAAAACCAACCCGTACCGATCCGATAACCCTGATGCCCAAACCAAATTATATAAAAGTATGTGTATAAAACGATGTATTCTAGTGGTTTATATTAGTGTCGATATTGACTCGCTACCTAAATATAAACTTGGTAGATTGCATGTTGTTAGTACACAGAATATTAGATAGATGATATTATTAAAAGTGGGTCGTTGATGTGATGAAACAAGGAGATTTAGTTATACGGTAAACTCCAACGAGGCTGACTAATTAATAAAATATTAATGAGAAGTTGTGCTCGGAAACGAGATGCTCTGATGATATTGGCATCTTTTGGGACAGCTCTCATCAAAATTCAAATCTTATTTTAATGGTTATAATGCCAAAATGGGAATAATACGTAAAATAATAATAGTAGGTGGCCAAACTAGGCTAAATTGCTCGCCTTTGCTGCTTAGGCTACTTGTTCTTTTGAAAGGCATTTCTAATAGGGGTCTTCACCTCACCAACTCCATCTTAAAGGATGTCTGAAATTTTTATAAGAGTATTAGAGACTATTGATTTAGATAAACCAGAGACTATTGGTTTAGATAAATTGGTTATATAGATTTTCGGTTTATTGTTGTTAACAAAAAGCTTCTAAATACTCTAATATATAATTTTATCATCTCTTCACCCTCCCATGTTGAGAGCAACATCGATCTGCTGTCGCGATGGGCAATCGTCAATGACCCTCGTCATGGCTGAAGCCGATGTATTTACAAGCTCCATATAAGCACTATCATTTTCAAAAGTCTTCAATTATTTTTAATCTAAAACCTAAAGACATTATTTTGTCAATGTATGATTTAAGGAAGATCTATACAATATACATACACATGCGACTAAATCACATTCTTAGATTTAGTCTAACTAGCGACCATTTCCGCCAATGTTCTATTTTTGGACCATTTGTAGTAGATTAGAAATTTTAACCAAGAATATGTATGAAAAGTATTCTAAATCCATAAAGAATAATTAATCTCATAAATAAAGTAAAACAACATTTTCTAAAATAAGTGCAAAATTTTTCGTTTCGGTATAGCAAGACACCCTCAATCCCCTCTCTCTTGTTTTTTTTTTAATTTTTTTTTATTTGTTTAATGGAAAGTGTCTTAACACTCCATTGCAAATGCTCTAATCGCTTTCTAAATACTGTTATTAACATTCTTCAAAAACAAAAAAATAATGTTATTAACAGAGAAATTTGATACATTTTTTTACAATGGATTACTATATTTCAAATGACGTAGATTCACCATAAATTTTCAGCGGAACATTCAATTATAACGCAAAAATTATTAAAAATGTAAAGAATAGTGCTAAATACCCAAATTCATTTTACTTTATCTTAATATACAAAAATATATGTGGCCATATCCACGTTGTAGCCGTCGTGTTCGAAATATCCGAAAAGGGAGATTGTTTTAATATTTGGGGTTGAATTGTATACAGCTAGTAGTCAGATAGACAACTCCACGATAATGAAACTACTATATTAGATAAATAAAAAAGTATTAAAATGTGGTGGAGAAAATGGACAATTTGTCAAATAACCAATTTTGGATAAATCATTAAAAAAATAGCTATACATAAAAGAAATTAAATAAGTAACCAAATGATTATTTTCTGGACGACTTTGCTCTCCTTTACATTCGATGTAGACAGTGTATATTATTTTGATATTGTTCTATTTGATAGCACATATGTTTAGTAATCTCAGGATGAATAGTACATAATAATCCTGGAATGAATAGTAATCCCGGGATGAATAGTAATTTTGAGATGAATAGTAACTACGGAGAAGAACCAACCTCGTCTAAGCTAAAGGAGAATACTCTGAGTGAATAGTAGACTCGGGATGAATAGTGTCCCGAGATGAATAGTTATTCGGGTACTCATTCGGTTCTCGGTTCGGTTCTTCGGGTATAGAAATTTAGGATCCGATCGGGTATTTTAAAATTTTGGATCGGGTTCGGTTTGGGTATTTTCGATTCCATACCGATTCTTTGGTTTCTGTCACTCGTCTTCGACCTCCGTGATCGACCCACAAAAAAAGAAAAAAGAGATAAAAATATGAGAAAGGAAAATAAAATTAAAAAATGGTAAAACTGTATTAATATAGATTATACACAGAATAATATTTTCAAAAAAATTTTGGGTTAATTTTTTAATTATAATTTTTTTATGGTTATATATTGCAATTTCCCCGGAGAAAACTACATTGAAGTTCTTTAATAAATAAATAAAAAAATCTACATTGAAATTAATAGTATCATATGTTGATCCGAATATCCAATCCCACAATGAAGACAAATTTGTTAATGATACCTTCGATGCTGCAATTTTCATGCGCTTATAAATTATAATATCACTGTTGCCACTTGCAAGTTTCATAACACCCTTATGTATTAGTACTTGACGTATGTAGTAATATATCTGCGTTTTTATTGACGTATGTAGTAATATATTAATAGAGAAAAGAAAATTGGCATAATGCGGTGAAAATTTTAATGACGTAAATAAGTTAGCTCGTTGCTCTTATGATTTATAATAATTCGACGGATCACATGGCCTTTGTGCTAATGATGTATCATTCAAATTTCTACCCTATCAATTTTCAATGGTAAGATAGTGGTCTACCATAATGGTAACGGATGACGGAAAATTAGAATTTGATTCCGGAAAATGAGCCTGAGAAACGGTTACCACATCCAAGTAAGGCAACATACACGCAAATTACTCAATTATGCCATGAGAAAGTAGTGACAATAAATAACAATACATGGTTCAATGAGTCTGATAATTAGAATGAATACAATTTAAATCTCTTAACGAGGATCCATTGGAAATAGTCTAATGATAGTATAAGGGGGTTTGTTGTCTTGTGCTCTGGGTTTAATTGCTCTTTGAAACATAAGATTATTATTTAAATTGGAATATCTAAAATCTGATTTCGGATATTGAAAAGATTAAATGTCGATGTTCCAAAACGCTTAGAGCATCTGTATTGAGACACTTCCATTAAACTAATAAAAAAAAGCAAGAGAGAGAGGGTTGAGGGTCCAAAAAAAGTTGAGACAAATCATACATAGCGATTTGTGATTGGTCCAATTTTTTTTTTTTATTATTTAATTAAAAAATAATAATAATTTTTGGTGAGATTTTTTTTTAAAAACATATATCTCTATAATATTATTTAGACAATCTCTAATGTATATCTCCATTTTTTACTCCAAAATGGAGCAACTCCAAAATGGAGTTGTGTTTTGCTCCAATGTATAACTCCATTTTTTACTCAAAAAAAAGAATATTTTAAATAGATTCTTTTTGTATTTTATTAATAATGCCTTTTATTTCTAAAAAATAACAAATTAACCCATTT
Organism: Eutrema yunnanense; assembly: GCA_002933935.1. NCBI lineage: Eukaryota > Viridiplantae > Streptophyta > Magnoliopsida > Brassicales > Brassicaceae > Eutrema > Eutrema yunnanense. Next base: position 164,217 of record PKML01048071.1, on the reverse strand, counting down.
TTTGCAAAACTTTTATAAATTATGAATTTAATAAAATTTAATACTTATTAAATAAAGANCATTAAAGAAGTTATTTATTATTTAATTTTTTCATTATTTTTAATATTATATATTTTAAATTTAATATTATATATTTTAAAATAATAATCAATTCATATATATATTCAAAAACAAATTTATTCAAAATCTTGCTATATTTTGCACTATAATTTATTATATTTTATTTGAATATACATCAAAACAAAGTAAAAAAAATATTTTACTAATTTTATAAAAAGTTATACACAAAAAAATATTTTTAAAAAAGAATTTGTAGACTAACCACAAAAACTAAAATCATTTAACGGTGCATATTAGAGTTATGTTTTCAAAATTATAAGTTTCTGCGAGTTAGCGCAAATAATATTTTAATTCACTGCAAAACGGGTTAAATAGATAAATTATTATAAATTGACAGTTTTGTCTATAATCATTAGTTATCTATATTGTAAAATTCAGATAAAATCATTTTTTTTAAATTTCAAAACAATTTCTTTTAAAAAAATTACTCCGCACTATAATTAACGCGGGTTCAATCCTAGTTTACTCCAAAATAGAGTTTGGAGTAGAAAATGGAGTGGAGTTGGAGATGCCCTTAAGAAGACATTTCTGAAAATGAACTTTGTTTTGTAAGTTATTACATGAAATGCCATTGCAAATAATAAAGAATAATTGAAATATGAAATGATATAATTGTCTTTTACAATTAGTGATAAGAATATGGAAAGTATTTATTTTGCTTTAAATATGTTATTTATTATTTAGTTTCTTAATTATTTTTAATATTATATATTTTTAAATGATAATCAATCAATATATATTAAAAATATATATTTGAAATTTTGCTATATTTTCACTATAATTTATTATATTTTATTTGAATACATAATAAAACAAAAGTTTTAAAATATTTTATTAATTTTATAAAAAGTTAGAAAAGAAATTTGATTTTTTTTTTAAGAGTTCGTCGACTAACCACAAACACCAGTCATTGAACGGTGCATATTAGAGTTATATTTTCAAGATTATAGGTTTTTACGGGTTAGACTGAATAATATTTTAGTCCATTGTAAAACGGGTTAAATAGACAAATTATTCCGGTTTGACAATTCTATCTATAATCATTAGTCAGACATATTATAAATTTCAGTTAAAAGCAATTTTTCTTAAATTTCAAAACAATATCTTAAAAATTATTACCCGCACATTAATAAGCGCGGATTAAATTCTAGTATGCATGCTAAATGAAAGTCGTGCAACTTGTCAATTATATAATTCATAATAAGAATTTCTTGGATTGTGAAGACTTCCAAAAGAAAATAAGAATGAAACATTTTCTTGGATTGTGTTGTACATTTGGAATGCGCAGAATGATAAAGTTTTTTCAAATATAAATAGAGATCCACAAGAAACTTTGAAAATTGCGGAAGCTGAGTCAACAAGCTGGGACACGGCACAAAATAGCGATCAAGAAATGGTATCCCAAACTATTGGCCCTTCTCCGGTGATTTCACATTACGACGGATGGTGGTGCTTGATGGCTCTTGGAAGGACACATATAATTTTTCTGGATTAGGATGACATTGCTTTCAGGAAGGCGTTGAAGAAACTATCGTAGGAGCAAGGAATTTACGAAGAAGTCTCTCTCCCCTCCACGCAGAATTAGAAGCACTTATTTGGGTCATGCATTGTATGATTGCAAATCAGAAGACGACGATAGCTTTTGCAACAGACTGTTCCGAGCTGGTGAAGATGGTGTCTACACCCGAGGAATGGCCGGCTTTCACATTACACTTGGAAGAATTCGTGAAGAGTAAGGAGGTGTTTAATTTTTTCTCTATCTCACTCATCCCACGCGCAAACAACACAAAGACGGACAAGTTAGCACGGAGTGCTCGTGTCTACCCATCAGATATTATTTATGTAAACTCGGTATCTCTGGTTTGGATTTCCGAATCGTTCTAGGTACTTAGGCTGTTGACAAAAAAAATAAAATCTTATAAAAAGGTGGGAACAGGAGACAAATAGATTGATAACGACGACTCTTAATCAAATAATAGAGATGTTATGAGTCATTGATCTGATTTGCGGGAGAGGTTATCATTATCATGATTTGCTTATCACATTCGAAAAAAACAGAAACATTAAATTTTGAATTGTCTCTCAGGTACGGCCATTGTACAGGCTGTTCCTCGAAACCTCAGCCCCTTATCACAATATGATCTTATCACAATAGATCTATTAACCAATTATTGTGTGATTTTATTTCTTTTAACCTTATTTATTTTCCGAATGACACCCAGATAAATCATAAAATCTAGGACCAATAGATGAATGCACTTCTCTAGGTTTTGGTAGCATTTTATTTATAACCACATTCAAATTTACCATTCCAAGGGGGAAAAAGGTTAAAAAGTGCTTTATGCGGTTTAATACCGAAAACATTATTGTATTCTGGTCTCAATAAACACAACTAATATTCCCACTCTAACTCCATAGGACTACAATATTAAAGATTGGACTGAAAAAAAAAAGTTATCACTTAACAAATGTATAAATTTGTTTACTCTTTCTAATCTACACAAAAAAGAGAATATATAAATTGGCTGTTAAAACTCTCATTGATAGCTCTATAAAATTATCTGTTTTGTGAATAAAATACAACCATCGCTGTCTCCTCTTTGATTTGAAGGCATTCTGCAAGTGGTCTTACATTGTCTCCAAAAGCCATTACTATAGAATATATATATACTATACCTAACAGCAATATGAACCTAACTCATGGTGGTTTAGTAGTTGAGAATTCACTTTGTTAGTTGTTGGGGATTAAACTTTTGAATCATTCCACAACAATTTCAATTATAGTTGGCCATATATGGATGTCTTTAGTGGTAAAAAAATAGGAAGTTTTACAGGTTTTGAAAATTAGTTTGAGTTTCAGTCTAAAATTTATTGCGATATGTTTGTCTATTTAACAATTAGGCAATTTGTATCGTCTAGTTTTTAAATAACCATGTTGCACTAGTAAAAGATATAGATATATATCGCACCGCATCTAGTTAAATCAATAATGCTTGACCGAATAAAACGTGTCAAAATAAAAATGTCATTTTAATTTATTTTTGTAAGATCAACAATTTATGAAATAAGAAGACAAACTATATCCAGCTGTTTTTATAATTTAGAGTATATCTAAATTTGAAGTTCAAAATCTTAAAAACTATATTTTCTCAAACTAGAAAAATAATATTTTAGTGCCTATGAATACAAGAATGGGAGATTTTGTTTAATAATCTAAATTTTTTTTATAATTTGAAAAGTAACCCATGTTTTCAAAAATTTAAAAACTAACCTTTTTATTAACTAACAAACATGTAATATCCTTACAAATTTGAAATTAAAATAGATATTCAATATAGTTGATGATGAAAGAAGTTTCCAACTAGTCATCATTATTATGATTTAGAGATTATATAGTTCGTTAATATTGTGATCAATAAAGTTTTTGTTCCTTATTAATTCATGTATCATTTTCTTGTTATTTTTTGTTCCTTATTTTTAATTAACTCATAATGTTTTCAACTATGCTGTGAGAGAGATATTACATTAGTTCGAGAGTTCAACAAATTTAAAATATTTATTAGGAGCTAGACAAGAATAATGATTTCTTCACTTATCAATTAATATAACATTTTAACTAATAAAAAATAATAATAATAATAATGATTTCTTCAATTAACACAATCTTTTAGATAAAACAAGGTGAAATCCGCCATTAAAAACTCTATATAATTTTATTTTAGCGCTACTTAGATTTATTCAATGATTATTTACGGTAAATATTATTTATGATATTTTGGTAATTTGTAATTTAAAAAGTTAGTTTTCAAATTTTTGAAAATATTATTTAGTTTTCAAAATACATTAAATTTTGGAAATATTGTTACAAATTTCCTCTAAAAGAATCAACTATATAAATTAGAAAATGTTAAAAAAACGAAGAAGAAACAAAACAATTGTTCCAACTATTCCTAAATCCGATATATATAAGATACCCAGATCCAATATATATATAATTTTCTTAAAATATAATCAAAATATTCGTATAATATATAGAAAACACCTTATATGATATTACAAAAACTAAAATTTATTTATAAAAATTAGAGTATTATTATTAATAAAAAATAAACTAAATATAAATAAATTATAATTATGCATATTATGTTGCGTTATTATAATGATGCTTTTTATTATTTATAGCTAATATTACATAATTTAAATATAGAATTATAACCAATTAAAATAGTTAATTCTAATATATATATATGTATAGATATGTATAATTAAAAATTAATTTCAATTTTCTATGTGAATATGTGATACGTAAGTGTAAGCCATACAATAAACTATTTCTTAATTAGACAACCAAATATGAATCCTTACGGTTTATTTTTTTTCCAAGTGTAATAGTTGAAAAGAACCAATCTTTGAAGTCTGTTTGACTAAATAGAATAATGTCAAAATGATTTAAATTTTAAACACATAAACTAAATTTCATGAAAAAATAATCACTTAAACCATATTTATAAATTTAATTGTATGTATCATTGTTTAATTTTCATCTAAGTTATTTAATTTAGGCATAATACATGTTTTTTTTTAAAATAGTTCAGTGTAAATTTTTTTTTTTTTAAATTGTAGATATGATGTCTAACTGTCGACAAAACACAAGTGCATCTGTTCAAAAAGATACAAGTGTTCCCACAGAAACATCAGCACAGGTAAATACTTAATAATTATTTTTTAATTTCCCATGTAGTTCTAATTAAGTGAAAAATACATTTGTATTTTTTTTAAACATGTAGAGCGCATATAATTTTAAATGGACTCCGACCTGAGAAATAATATTTCTTGAGTTATACGATCAAGCAATTTCGATGAATTATTATCGTTTCAAAGACACCACACCTTTTGGTAAAGAGTTTGTGGTTGAAAAGTTCAACAATAAGAGATAATTTGGAGTTTGGAAAAACAAAATAGAAGATTCTTTGTGAGTTTCCTAGATATAATACACAAGTACAAAAAAGTGGTAATAGCTACAATGTGACTGCATAGTTTTATCAGAATTTCAAATTTTTCTGATGAAGATTTTGCAGAAATTATGGAACAATTTGTGTTTGGCAACACATAATCTGAAACTGATCTAGGTGACACAGATGCAACAGAGATAGCTGAGAGAGATCATATGATGTACATCCGAGAACATATTGCAGATATGTTATGGACAAATTGAAATATTTGATCTTAGTTTTTTTCTTACTCTTGTATTGTCTTTGAATTTATTTTATGTATAATAAACATATTTATAACCATAACTATATTTACTATATTTATATTTCATTCAAATATATGTTATGTACTGCTTTTTCTATTTAACCATATATTTTGGACCGCTTGATCCGTTTGATCTGCACTTGTTCCCTCAGATCCGCTTGATCCGCCTGATCCGATTGAACCGCTTGATATGCACCGCCTGATTTGCTTTCTCCATTCGGAGCCATAATTAAGAGACTCATCCTTTAGCTTCATGCGCTTTTCTTTAATTCTTCAACACCTTTACAATTTTGTTATTGACAACAAAAGCAACAAAACAAACAAACAATATTAGATATCTGTTTTTATTTATTTTCTTTCAAGATCTACCGTTTTCATTTAAATAGACATTAAAGTACCTGCCTTTTATTTAAATAGACATTAAAATGGAGAAAAATTAAGAAATAGTTAATTACGCTAAAAAATATATTCTCCACTTTTTTTTTACAAAAAGACACTTTCAGCTATTGTGGCACTTTAAGGATATGAAAAACCATTCATACCCTTCAGTTAAGTTTTTGTTTACTGAATTTACTCGTTCTTTCAGTTCGACCAGACAAATCACTTCCGATAAACTTGGTTTTCCGGGAAGGCATTTCCGGCAAATCCAGAAACCCAGTTCTACCCACTCATCTTCGTTTTGTTAAGATATGGTCTAATCTTAGTCAAATAGATTAGTTTGATTCGGTTATCAGGACTCAAGGCATTAGTCTAGCTAATTGAACTTGGTTTAAATTTTCAGTTAGGTGGTTCGATGTATTCCTGGTTTAGTCCGGTTATAAGGCCTTAAGTATAAAAGGCCGATAACCTGAATCTGTTTTAGTTTCATCTTCTTCTTCGTCAATATCACAAACATTTGATGTGCCTTTCTTGCGAGCTTCTCTGGATTAAGAGAACTTGATTCCTTCGTTGCTAGTGAATTTGCTGGAATGAGTCTGGCCCCAGAGACGTAGCTTACCATATCGGTAGCGAACTTTGGGTTACCAATTTGTGTGTTCTTTCGATTCTGCCTTTTACATTCTTTCTTGAAACTTCATTGGAACTGAGAGATAGAGGGTCGTGTGTTGACAAATACGAGTTAGAAGAGGTTTTAGGCAAAATAATTGGTATCAGAGCTTCAGGTTGAGCTCGAATGTCGACGGCGATGACTCAGAATGAGGTGGTGCGATTCGACGGCACTGGAGGCTCATTTCAGAGTCGCAGGGTTGAAGGGAGTGGTTATGAGTGACAATTTTGAGATCACGGTTTTGGTGACAAAGTCGGAGTCAAAGAAGAATTCTTATGGTGAGATGGTGACTGAAACACTTCAAGAAACTCATGTAATCATCGATCATGTAAAGTTAGAGAAAGATGAAAGGGTACAAGATATGATCATAGTTAACATCGGGGATCAAGTTCTAAGAAAGATTAAACACTGCACTATTGATGCGTCTATGTGGTCCTTGCTAGCTAAGTTGTATATATCTAAGTCCCTACCGAATCGAATCTTTGTCCAGTCGTAGTTCTACACGTTTAAATGTGATGGATCAAGATCGATTGATGTCAATGTTGATGATTTCCTCAAGATTGTTGCTGAAACGAATAGTCTAGATGTAAATGTTAGTGACGAAATCCAGATTATTATCTTCTTGAATTCGCTTCCAAGTGCTTATGATCAAATTCAGTACATTTTGAAATATGAAAAGGAGTCCATATCATTAGAAGGGGTTATCTCAGCCGCAAGATCTAAGCAAAGGGAACTGTCAGGAAATGGTGCGACTAATACAAGATCAGCTACAACACTCTACACAAATGATAGAGGAAGGCAGCAGAAAAGAGATTCAGGGGATTCACATGATGGAAGAAACATATTCAAGTCCAAGAATGGTATGAAGGTTACCTACTGGTATTGTAAGAAAGAAGGAAATGTGAAGAAGGACTGCTTTGCAAGGAAGACAAAGATGGAGACAAATGGAGATAGTGAAGCAGCTGTCACCATTCATCAGTTGGAAGAAATGAATGTGCTGAATGTATCAGTTGATGATTCAAGGGATAATTGGGTTATAGATTCTGGGTGTACACATCACATGACTTGGAGAAGAGATTTGTTTGTTGATTTCGAAGAAAAGACATCAAGTAGAATACTACTTGGAGATTTCCACACTGTTCAGAGCCAAGGCATTTGAACTATCCGAATAGACACACAAGGTGAATCAGTCAAGATCATGAAGAATTTCAGATATGTTCCAAACCTGAGAAGAAATCTTATATCTACAAGCACACTAGATCAGCTAGGGTTTGTTCACTCATGAGGAAATGGAAAGATCAGTTTTCACAAGAACAACAAGCTAGCATTAAAGGGAACCTTGAAGAATGGTCTATATATTCTTGATGGAAAAACAATTGTAGAAGAGTTGTGTCAGGTGGAGGTATCAAGGTCTCATGTATCTCTTTGGCATAGTAGGTTAGGCCACATGAGTTACAAGAACATGCAGGTGCTGGTCAGAGGTGGGGTTTTGAAGATCAAAAATGTTGGAAAGGAAGAATTATGCGAGCATTGCATAATGGAGAAATCAAAGAGAGTAAATTTTGAAACCGGTAAGCATGTGACTAACTCTGTTCTTGACTATGTCCATGCAGATCTTTGGGGCTCTCCAAATGTTCAACCTTCCTTATCAGGTAGTAGATACTTCTTGTCGATTATAAATGACTATTCTCGAAAGGTATGAGTATGGTTTCTCAAAACTAAAGACAAATCTTTCTCTAAATTCTGTGATTGGAAATGTTGAAAATCAAGTAGAGAGAAAGGTAAAATGCTTAAGAGCTGATAATGGTTTAGAGTTCTGTAATAATGCTTTTGATGAGTTTTGAAGGAAACATGGTATTGAAAGACACATAACTTGTACATACACTCCTCATCAAAATGGTGTTGTCAAGAGGATGAACATAACTATAGTGAAAAAGGTCAGGTGTTTACTAAATGAATCTGGATTGGATGAACAATTCTGGACTGAAACTGCTGCAACTTCAGTCTACGTCATTAATAGATCTCCATCAGCAGGAATCAATCTTAAATCACCAGAAGAGATTTGGATTGGTAAGGTACCTAATTATAAACATATGAGAAAATTTGGTTTTGTTGCTTATGTTTATATAGATCAGGGGAAGCTTAAACCAAGGGCAATCAAATGAATTTTCATTGGCTATCCTACTAGAACAAAGGAGTTTAAAGTTTGGCTCCTTGAAGAACATAAGATCATGGTTAGCATGAATGTCAAATTTCATGAAGAACATATGTACAAAGATCTTTTCAAATGGAAATATACAACTACAACAACTATAGAGGAGGCTGAAAATGAACTGAGGCAAACACATGAAGATGTTTTAGTTCAGGGAGCTACTCAAGATACAGAGGATTCAAATCAAGGTGGAGTATCTCATGACCTGTCTCAGGACAGTGAAAATGAAGAGGAAGCTTCACCAGAAACCAATGCTGGAGTCAGAACAAGTATGACAAATTATCTGCTGGCTAGGGACAGAACAAGAAGGGCTATTGTTCCACCAATGAGATATCAAGACTATGACTGTGATGAAGAGGAGATCATGTTTGCACTGTCAATGGCATAATTGATGTCTATAGAAGAACAAAAGAATTTTGAAGATGCTAGGTTAGGAGAAAACTGGTCTATGTGGAATGGTGCAAAATATGAAGATATGGATTCTCTGATAAAGAATGGGACGTGGATACTGGTGGATAAGCCTAAAGACAAGAAGATCATTAGTTGCAAATGGTTGTTCAAGGTGAAACCATGAATTGAAGGTGAGCCAGACAAGTTCAAATCACTTCTAGTAGCAAGAGGCTTCACACATAGAGGACTTGATTACCAAGAGGTATTTGCTCCTATGGTGAAGCATGTATCCATAAGGATGTTTATGTCCTTAGTGGTGAATTTAGATATGGAGTTAGAGCAAATGGATGTGAAGACACAATTCTTACATGGAAGTTTAGAGGAGGATTTGTATATGCATCAACCAGAAGGTTATGTTGATTCAAAGAACAAGGACAAAGTTTGTTTGCTCAAGAAATCTCTTTATGGGCTTAAGCAGTCTCGAAGGCAGTGAAATAAGAGATTTGATCAGGTCATGATGGCTCAAGATTTCAGCAGGAGTGAGCATGATTCATGTGTCTACACTAAAAAAGTATCACATGGAAACTACATATATCTTCTATTATATGTAGATGACATGTTGTTGGCCGCAAAAGACATGTCAAAGATAAATAAGCTGAAACAGCGTCTGAGTTCAACTTTTGAGATGAAAGACTTAGGTGCTGCAAGAAGAATTATTGGGATGGATATATTCAGAGATAGAAACAAGGGTACCCTCAGGTTGTCTCAGTCAAAATATCTAGAAAAGGTTATAGAGAACTTTCTGATGAATGGAGCAAAGAGTTCTCAAACCTCAATTGGTGCTCATTTCGAACTGTCAACAGTCAGATATGAAGAGGAGAGCACCGACACTGAGGTAACTCCTTATGCCTCAGCTGTAGGTAGCATAACGTATGCAATGGTAGGCTCTAAACCGAATCTAGCTTATGGAATTGTTCAGTTAGTGATATGCTCAAATTAATACCCTAAAAGTACTAAGCAGTAGTTGCAGTATAGTAGGGGTCGAACACAAGGACTCACAGAGACACACAATAGATTATGAAGATGAGAATTAAGCTAAGCAATCAATGGTATTGAAAACATAACGTAAATTAAAACGGTTGTAAATTCAATTGGAGAAAGATAGGTTCAGGGTATTTCTCAGGAAATCAATGAATGCAGGTGAACTAACTAACATGATTCAGATTTAGCGCGGTTCTTGAACTCAAAACACTAAAGTATAATTAACCAACTCTCATTGCGAAAACTATCTAAGTCTAAATCCTATAATTCCAAATCTCTTTGCGAATCCTAAAGTCTAAACCAACTTTTAGCTCAATTTTGATTTGTTCACAAAACAACTAAACCAAATATCTTTGCGAATAGTTATTTTGCTCACCCTAGGTTCTATCAGGTAATTAATCGCACTCTCGCGCCTAATCAATTATCCTAAGATCTAAGTTCCAGATTCGTCAACCTAGAATTAGCTTTGAACACAACCTAAAGCGATGAACTAATTCAGATGGTGAATCCTAATCAACTAATCAACCTAGCATTCAGAGAAAACCCTTATGAGAACCCTGAACCTAAAGTGGATATACTCAGACATGGAGAATAGATCATCAAAGAAAACAATAGAAAACAAAAGTTCAGAGTTGTCTCTCCAAAAACCAAAGTAGAATCAAGAGTAATGAAAGCGTAGCCACCAAAAGTGGCTGTAAAATCCTATTAAATAACATAAATCACGTTTTGGGGCTTCTTGTAAATAATAAAGACTTATGGGCCATTTTGCAATTCTTCAACTCTTCATTAAAGTCGCGGGTCGCGTTTGCTCAGTGAGTATCGACCGATACTAGACAGTATCGATCGATACTAATGCTTCAAATCGGGTACTCAGCAACACGAACGTTGCTTTGCTCCAAAATGCTCCAGAAAGCTCCAATATCTCTAATTATGCTCCAAACATGCTAAAACCTGTAAAAGACTCTAAACCACTACAAAATAGTAGAAAGACTCTATAAAACAGACTTATATCATGGCTTAAACGGGGTAAAAACCATGATATATCAACTCCCCCAGACTTAGCCTTTGCTTGCCCTCAAGCAAATAGAAGACTAAACCCGAGAAAGAGGTTTGAAAAGATAGAGACTCACCTGTTCTTGAAACGTTGCAATGACCCTTTTCCCAAGCACCCAAATGTCACCTAACCAGTTTTTGATCTAACCACCATGTACTTCTCCGTAGACATTCACAGCTTTCCAGACTACACACATTATTTCACAGCATTGTTCAATCAAGCCATCATCGCCAGTTTCATCGCTGTGATTAATATCAAGAACCTTCTAGATTATTTCCCATACAATATCATGACAATGAACCACCATTTTTCACACTTTTTTGGTATTATTTCTCTCCCCCATACTTATTTCTTATTATGTTCTTTCTTTTGTTTTTAGCTTTGTATATACACATCAAGGTATGAGATGCGAGTATTGATGGTGATAGCTACCGAATCCCCGGTTCTTCCCTCTCAACGTATCAAAGGCGTAGGCGAATAATGGCATCATAGGAAAATCCTAGCCTCGCTTCCAATCATTTGTGTGATCATTCCTCACCAAGTAGAATAATGGGATCGTTGAAAATTTTCCTAACCCTCTAATCAGAAGAAAATCATTTCATCTTTTAATGCATCTTATTAATTAACTTGTAACAGGGAGAGAAATACCATCATTTTAAACACGTGGGTTCCTTTGTCAGATACGAATGAGGAATCAAGCTCTATGAGTACCAACCACATCAATGAAGTGCAAAAATTTGGCTCAGGCTTCAAGGAACTTTGTTGGAAACATGAGTGTCTTCTAGTTAACTGGTTAGCCTTTGGATTTTTCATTAGTCGATATAGAACTGATTCTGTAACAATGGTCACTTAAAAGCAATGTCAGATCAATAGATTCAAGAAAAAGATCACAGTCTCCAACAAAGTTTTGACTCAATAAAACAACGAATGACTAAAAAACGACTGATTCTAAGAAAAACAAAAACAATGTCAGCGACTACCTCCCCCAGACTTGAACAACACTGTCTCCAGTGTTATCTAGCCTAGAGTTGGTACAAAAAAACCAAATGAACGAATTGGACTTGGGAAAAACAAGAAGTTACCGTGCTGGAACATCGAGTATCGACCGACACACAGTCTGGTATCGAGCGATACCAGACTTTAGTCGATATGATGAACGTGTCTCATTCGCGGAGGGTGTCGACCGATACCAACAAGGTATCGATCGAAACTTAGACCGATACCAACAAGGTATCGAACGTGTCTCGTTTAATGTCATTAGTTTGATTGTACCACCGTTCAGTCAGGAGAAGAGTGAGAGCTTGCGCCAAAACAAGCTCGACAATTAGACATCGCTAGCTTCAGAGTTCTGCTCATCATGCTCTCCATAAAATCCTGTCCTTTCTCTTTCAGCTCCGAATTGAGAATAACTCTAGCCTTGGAGAATGGTTTCGAAGTTCCCTTGCACTTCACCTTATATTCAATTGAATCTCCATCGCACTTCTGAGGGGTTAAAGTCACATGGGGAACACTTTTGACTCCTTTGCTCTTCACAAACTCCTTTGCCTTAACTGTTTTGACATCTTTCTTGGTAATGACAGAAGGACTATCTAGAACGTCGATGGTATTAGGTCCGTCAGGAGGCTCTTCCAAAAGATCAACTACCAATGTTTCTCCTAGAACAACGGTGATGCAAGATAATGTGTGTGGGAGTTCCTCTAGTGATGGATTTGTAGTACACCTCCTTGTCAATGTATGAGAACGAGATGTGCTTGTTGGGTGTGTCCATAATGGCACCAACCGTAGCCATGAACGGTCTTCCAGGAATCAACTGCGTACGAGATTGTGCGCTCATCTCCACAACCTGAAAATCAGTAGGAACCAGGCAATCTCCTACGTTAACCAGCAAATCAGGGATTGTTCCATATGGAAGTAAGGTGAAACTGTTTGCGAATGTGATAGATGACTTGGGAGATCGAATATCAGCTCCCAAACTCTCTGCAATTTCCCTTGACATAACATTGACGCTAGCCCCTGAGTCAATGAGGGACTCTTTGAAATCAACCCTAGAGATATAGCATGGAACTGAGAATATCCCGGGGTTTTCTCTCTTGGTCAACTGCCTCAGCGGTAGTGACTTGTTTCTTGCCTTGATAAAGAGTACTTCGATCTCTTCCAGATTTTCTCTGCAATCTTTGAAGTGACTTAGCAGAGGCCAGCCCTCTAGAGCTTCTTCAAAAGTGAACGAGTGGGGTATCCTTCGTACCATCTTCTCAAAGCCACGCAGCTGCTTTGGAGTGATGGGGGCTCGGATGTGTTGAGGAATAAGATTCAGCTTCTTGGGCTTGCGATGTCTGTCAACACTCATACGCGGCTCCTTTGCAGTATCTGGGTGGGTATCGATCGATACAGGGAGGGTGTCGATTGATGCTTTCTCCTTCGAGACGTCCTCGACAGATTCTTGGACGAGTGTCGATCGATACAAGGGAGTATCGGTCGACACAGGGGTGGTGTCCAAAATCTCATCGTCATCTTTGGCAAGATTGACGGAAATCTTTGCTATTTGAGTTTCCAGCATCTTCTGATGAATACTGAGAGACTCAATTTTCCCATTCAGATCTGTGTACATAGCGTCCATCTTCCCATTGAGGTTTAGTGTCATCTTCTGCTGTCCCTGAAGAATCTGTTCAAGCATAGATTCAACCTTGCTCTCAGAAGTTCTGGGTGGTGTGGGTGGGCATTGATACCTTTGATCTTGAAATCCAACTCCATCGATGTGGTTAACAAATTCCACTCCATCCTTTTCATCAAAACGAACAGCCTTTTGTTGCTTGCCCATCAACAAATTGTGCATTGAATCTAACTTAGCATTCACCTCAGCAATCTGACTGCAATCCAAGTTACCAGCTTGCTTCTTGCGCTCCATGTCTGCATTCTTGGTACTATTGCTAGAAACCAAGTTCTCAATAAGCACATAGGCATCGTCAGGATACCTCGTGTAAAAATTTCCATTGCTCGCAGCGTCTATTGCCATCTGATACTACCAATCAATCCCTCCGAAGAAAGTACCCAACAACTGAACCTGAGTGAACCCATGGTGCGTACAATCTCTCTGATATGAATTGAAACGAATCCAAGTAGCTTTGAGTGCTTCTGTTGGTCCTTGAGAAAACTGAGAGATCTTGTTCCTGAGCTCCTCAGATCTCGCATCATCGAAAAAGTTGTTCAGGAAAGCTTTCTTCGTCTCTTCCCAGGTATTCAGCGACCCAGGAAACAACTGCTTCAGCCAGTAAGTTGCATCTCCACCAAGAGAGTATGGGAAAAGCTTGCAGAAGAGGTAATCATAGGATACTCCATTGCTCTTGATGCTAGTGACCAAACTCAAACCTCTCGATATGGTCCATGGGATGTTCATTGGAAAGACCATGAAAAGGATGCTGACCCACAAGAGTGAAGTATGCAGGTTTCAGCTCAAAGTCATTCCTCTGAAAAGTAGGAGGGCGAATAGTTGATCGATTTGCGTAAAACTGATCACGCCTGTTGTACTCACTAATCGTTCTACCACGATTAACCACAACGTTCCCTGCATTCACAGCAACTGCATGGACAATGATATTTCCAGCTTCATCAAGTCGATGTCCTCTCTCATTGCACAATTGATCCTCTTGGTCTCTCAAAGCTCCAACAACATCCTGAATCAAAATCATAGGATTGTTCATCTCTGCTGGCTTCTTTGCTTTCCTGTTTGCACGTTCCAAATTCACACCTGAAACACACTAGGCAATGCACGTAAGTAACTCGGTAACACGATGAATATCGACCGACAGTGGGTGGTGTCGATCGATATCAACAAAAAGAAAACGACGAGTATCGACCGACACTAGATAGTATTGACCGACACTAAATAGTATCGACCGATACCGACGAACTTAGTCGAAATTCTCAAACGAAAATCTAATGGCGAATTGAATCCCCGGCAACGGCGCCAAATTTGATATGCTCAAATTAATACCCTAAAAGTACTAAACAGTAGTTGCAGTATAGTATGGGTCGAACACAAGGACTCACATAGTCACACAATAGATTATGAAGATGAGAATTAAGCTAAGCAATCAATGGTATTGAAAACAGAACGTAAATTAAAACGGTTGTAAATTCAATTGGAGAAAGATAGGTTCAGGGTATTTCTCAGGAAATCAATGTATGCAGGTGAACTAACTAACATGATTCAGATTTAGCGCGGTTCTTGAACTCAAAACATTAAAGTTTAATTAACCAACTCTCGTTGCGAAAACTATCTAAGTCTAAATCCTAGAATTCCAAATCTCTTTGCGAATCCTAAAGTCTAAACCAGTTTTTAGCTCAAGTTTGATTTGTTCACAAAACAACTAAACCAAATCTCATTGCGAATAGTTATTTTGCTCACCCTAGGTTCTATCAGGTAATTAATCGCACTCTCGCGCCTAATCAATTATCCTAAGATCTAAGTTCCAGATTCGTCAACCTAGAATTAGCTTTGAACACAACCTAAGGCGAATAACTAATTCAGATGGTGAATCCTAATCAACTAATCAACCTAGCATTCAGAGAAAACCCTTATGAGAACCCTGAACCTAAAGTGGATCTACTCAGACATGGAGAATGAAAACAACATGATTGAATAGATCATCAAAGAAAACAATAAAAAACAGGAATTCAGAGTTGTCTCTCCAAAAACCAAAGTAGAATCAAGAGTAATGAAAGCGTAGCCACCAAAAGTGGCTGTAAAATCCTATTAAATAACCTAAATCACGTTTTGGGGCTTTTTGTAAATAATAAAGACTTCTGGGCCATTTTGCAATTCTTTAACTCTTCATTAAAGTCGCGGGTCGCGTCTGCTCGGTGAGTATTGACCGATACTAGACAGTATCGATCGATATTGATGCTTCAAATCGGGTACTCAGCTACACGAACGTTGCTTTGCTCCAAAATGCTCCAGAAAGCTCTAATATCTCCAATTATACTCTAAACGTGCTAAAACCTGTAAAAGACTCTAAACCACTACAAAATAGTAGAAAGACTCTATAAAACGGACTTATATCATGGCTTAAACGGGGTAAAAACCATGATATATCAGTTAGTAGGTTTATGACTAATCCTGGAAATATGCATTGGGAAGCAGTGAAATGGATTTTACGTTACATAAAGGGCTCAGTAGATGTTCAGCTAGTATACACAAAGGATAATGAATTGCAAGTTCAAGGCTTTTGCGATTCTGACTATGATGCAGATCTAGATAGGAGGATATCAATATCATGTTATGTGTTTACAATGGGAGGAAATGTTGTGAGCTGGAGATCATGCTTACAACCTGTAGTAGCTCTGTCAATATTTGAAGCAGAATATATTGCACTAACAGAGGCTGTTAAGGAAGCAATATGGTTGAAAGGGTTACTTGAAGATTTTGGTTGTAAGCATGGATCAGTTAAGGTTTGGTGTGATTCACATAGTGCTATTTGCCTCTCAAAGAATAGTGTATTCCATGAACGTACTAAACACATTGTTGTGAAGTACTATTTCATCAAAGACATCATTGTCGATGGTGAAGTGAAGGTTCTTAAGGTTCACACAAGCATAAATCATGCTGATATCTTGACAAAAGTAGTGCTAATAAGCAAGTTCAAGTATGCCTTAGACCTGCTCAAGGTAATACAAGCTTAATCAAGATGAAAGACCAGCCAGACGGTGTAAGTTTAGAAGGTGAATTCACAGGAGAGCACAAAGTTGAATATTGAAGGTACATCAATTAAAGATTAGTCCAAGGTGGAGAATGTTGAGATATGGTCTAATCTTAGTCAAATAGATTAGGTTGATTCGGTTATCATGACTCATGGCATTGGTCTAGCTAATTGGACTTGGTTTAAATGTTCAGTTAGGTGGTTCGATGTATTCTTGGTTTAGTCCGGTTGTGAGGCCTTTAGTATAAAAGGCCGATAACTAGAATCTGTTTTAGTTTCATCGATCTTCTTCGTCATTATCACAAACAGTTGATGTGCGTTTCTTGCGAGCTTCTTTGGATTAAGAGAACTCGATTCCTTCGTTGCTAGTGAACATGCTCGACTGAGTTTGGCCCAGAGACGTAGGTTACCATATCGGTAGCGAACTGTGAGTTACCAATTTGTGTGTTCTTTCGATTCTGTCTTTTACATTCTTTCTTGAAACGTAATTGAAATTGAGAGATAGATGGTCGTGTGTTGACAAATACGAGTTAGAAGAGGTTTTAGGCGCAATACGTTTGTTGGTTAGACGTTTGCGATGAGTGAAAAATCCAACTTATGTAGCCACAATTACAAACTAAAATGGCTCATTGTAACTAGATGCGAAAATTCGATAGTGGTAAAGGAACATTAAACCCAATTCCACTATTCTTTGCTCTCTCGTACAAGTTGCATTGCCGTCCCACTGTACCCAAATTCCAAATTCTCTTCCTTTTTCTCTTGCTCTTTTTGGTTTGGGGCAAAGGGATTCGATTTCAGATTTTCAATTTCAGTGTTGAAAATTCAAAGTTTTTGGAAGATTTCTCGAGTTATGGTGAAATCAGCGGACGGTGTTTGGTCTTTGTCTTCTTCAATGGCATTGTTCTTGAGGAAATGCTACGAGACGGGCATCTTCTATGTTCAACTCTTGCCCAAATAGCCCATCAATCTCTCAAGATACGTTAGCCCAAATGATTGCTTGCTGTTGTGTACTTGTATTAAGCAAAGTACCAATTTTTTACTGCTTCTATAAAGTGTGGATAGATTTTTAGAGAAAATTGATTACTCACTGTCAGTCTCTTGCCATTCTAAGTTTGGTTATGATGATGAATTTGACGATGAAGATATTGGAAGATCGATGAGATCGACCATATCGAGAAGAATGGAAAACATGAAGAATATGAATATTTACCAATATCTTAGTTTATGAAATTTACCTTTATCTCTAAATATATTATTTACATTTATGTTTATCTTAATTTAAAAAATATAGATTACTTCTACCGCTATATAAGTTTATGCATCTTGTAACATTACTCTTATGAGAGTCTAATAATAATTATTCCTAAACACTTTTGTGTTCTTGCTCTCATCAATTTATCATGGTATCAGAGCTTTTGATCTTAATATTGATGGGTTATGATTTTCTATCTATTTTTCCTTTTCTTGACCTATCTCCTTCGTTTCTTCATTAACGTTGGAATCTTCTTTGTTTTGCAGTTATGAGTAAGAAAAACTAAAAAAAAATCCATCGATTGTTTTTTTGCTAAAAAAAAAAAAAAAGTTTTGTTGAAGTGTTTTTGCTGATCGTCTCTTACAACGAGACTTGGTGACTTTTATAAGTCAAACATATTGATAAAGATTGATGGGCACGATGAAGTATTGTTTATGAACATGAACCTTTTGCTGGGTTCGTTCGGTTTCAGTTTTTGATGATGTTTTTTCGCCTTCGCGGAATTTGACATCTTCTTTTGATTTGACTTTTTGTCCTTGCGAGTTGTTTTTCGATCTCGCAATCGCGAGCTACTACGGTGTTCATGATGGATTTTCCATCGAACCAATTTGACCCTACGACCGGGTATAAACGTCGTTGCCCAACGGCTGGGTGTTGTAGTCGATTTGACCATTCGACCGGATATAAACGTTGTTGCCCAACGGCTGGATGTTGTAGCCGATTTGACCCGACGGCCGGGTATAACGCTGTGATCTGACCCGACGGCCGGGTATAACGCCGATATTTTGAAGATTTGTCCAATCTCATACGTGTTACCACGTTTGAGTTTGCGGGAGAGTATTGGAAGATCGATGAGATCGACCATATCGAGAAGAATGGAAAACATGAAGAATATGAATATTTACCAATATCTTAGTTTAGGAAATTTACCTTTATCTCTAAATATATTATTTACATTTATGTTTATCTTAATTTAGAAAATATAGATTACTTCTACCGCTATATAAGTTTATGCATCTTGTAACATTACTCTTATGAGAGTCTAATAATAATTATTCCTAAACACTTTTGTGTTTTTGCTCTCATCAATTTATCAGAAGAAGAAGACGTAAAGCCATTATTCTAGGGGAGGTAAGTTCGAGATTGATAGGAACTGTGTTTGATATTAATATTTAAGGTTTTGTGGAAGTATCAAATATGGACTAAGTAGCGTGGACATTATACCATGGATACAACCAATCAACATAATCGTATGTTTCTAAGGTGTTCACGTAATTGGTGTTAGAGGAAACCAAAGCATTATGATCTCAAGTTCAGAACATAGTAAAACGCAGAACCTTGATGATAGACATTTGGGTATGAAACTAAATACAACACATGCCCAAACGGAGAAGCCCAAAACAGAAGTTCACACATGTAAGAGATCAAGGGCTTCGTACAAAGAAGCGTTGTGTCGAGGATGAGAGCTACATGTGGCGATTGGTTATCGAGTGTTCTAGATCTAAGAGAGTAACATTTTTCCTTTATAATGTTAATCTTCACCCGATAGTAAGAAGGGGGAGAAAACATTATGACAAGAAAAATGTTTCTCCTTTACTCTGAGTTTTAATCAAGTTTGAGTCTTCATTCTATTATGTTCAAGTTTTTTTTTCTCATCAATTGGCTATTCATTTTCCTTTTTTCAAAATTCAATGAACAAGAGCAATATGAATATGTGTTATTTGTCGTCACCGAAAAAGGGATCAATGGATGGAGAAAGTATATAGATGTTGAGAAAGGAAGTGGGTACAAAATGAGATCTGAGAATGTTCAGCTCGTGCTGGATGACGAAGGTGTTCGAGATACGATGGATGGTTTGTAGGGAAATTCATGAATTGTTGTTCGAGATACGATGGACGGCTCATGTTGCATAACGAAGTTGTTCGAGATACGATGGATGGTTTATCAATGTTCCCGACAAGGTGTTTATAAAAGAATTGTTGTATGCTTTATTGATAACGGATGTGTCGTGCATGACCATGGATCCACACTATTTAGTAGGGGTGGACAAAAAAACCAAATCGAACCGAACCAACCGTACTTAAACCGAACCAAACTAAACCATATTCTATGTATAACTCAATAGGTTGAAGTTTTTATTAATTAATGTGTTTTTATAAAAACCAAACACATATGGTGGGATCTTCGGTTTTTCACCTAAAGTCTTTAGGCTAAAGGTCCTAAACCAACATTTTTTTTTTTTTTTCAACTTCCATTTTTTTCTTTTAATTTTTAATATGATTAATATATATTCTCTATAACCCTATTAGCTAAGTATTCGATTAAAAAACGAAAAAACCTATAAAGTTACAAACCCTTATACTTAAGCGCCAGTTAAAGTTTCATTCTCATTCCTCCACTCCTCATTGATTCTCCATAGTTTAAAGGTAAGATATTACGATTCTCTAACATAATATTTTAGTAGGTATTCTAGATCACTGAAAACAAAAGTTTTATGCTTATGTTTTTTTAGCTATTGAGAATTGAGTTCGATGTTTTTGGAACGTTTACAAGTCTTTCAATTTACTAACAACTTCATAAGTTTTGTATAAAACTACGACCATCAACAAAAGAAAAGGGTCTGATTCTCCAACGCAACCGCCAAAGACGAAAAGAAAACTACCTACACGATTATCAGCATGGATTTTTTTTTATTTTTTTTTTATTTTGATTAAATGGGATAATTTCAGTTTGGTTTTAGACTTTTAAGGAATGCTTTTTTTATGGTTTCATTTTGTTTACGTTTCGTTAGGATTCTTGTTTTTATAAATTGATTTAAAAAAACCCGAACTAAACTCAAACCAAATTACAACCGAACCGAACTAAACCCAAACCGAACACAAAAAGAACCAAACTTATTTCGATTAAATTCGGCTAGAGTTTTATTCAACCCGAATCAACCGAGCCGAACTGAACCCGAAATTAAACCAAAATGCCCACCCCTACTAGTATTCAGATCATGCAAAATTCTTGTCTTGTCTTCAAATTTAAAACTCAGGTGGACTAGATAAAGCTTCTCGTGTATATGGGTTATGCTGAATTTTACTTTTGCGGTTGTATTTTGGTGTGAGAACGATGTTTGTTGTTAGAAGTCGTGCAAAAAAAAGAAAAAAAAAATCAATTTAGAAAAAGATATGCAAAAAGAACTATTATATTCTCAATTGAAAAGCAGATTAATCGTTCAAATCCAGCTAATGGATAATACAACAAACTTCTCAAAGTTACTATTAAACTAAGGTTAAAACATATTCACAATAATGTATCCATGTATACACGTATACACGATTATTAGTTGTCCACACAAATATGTCCGTGATAATTTATCCACACAAACATGTCCATGCAACTCATAACGGATGTTCGAGTCGGGTTCAGGTTTCGACTGATTCACTCTGGCTTCTATCTCCTTTTGGAGTTTCGAGATCTATGTCTCGAGCATTGATGTTTCTTCCTTCAGCTCATTTTTCTATGTGGTTACCTACACACAACACCAGTTTTTTTTTGGTAAAAATGTTAAGATTATATTACCATTTTCGATTTTTGACAGAATTACAGAGGTAAACAAGAGACGGAAAAGACCGAAAACAACTGAAGCAATCTACAACAAACGGAAACAACCTCTACGACCGGAAAAAACAACCTAACAAGGCAAACCTGAGAAGGAACCAAGCGAGATGACGAGCGATGAGCAAACTGCGGGAAGGAGAAGCTTAGATATCTTTATAATCCGCTGATGTTGCCACGAGAATCACGATCCAGATCCGTCCTCAAAATCTTAAACCATGATGCCTACAGCTTTACCACGAGATAAAAAGACCTCCTTTGAGACAGACAAGCCAGCTCTTAACTAAAACCACTGGCGGGTAGAAATTGGCGTACCCCGCACTCGAGAACTAAGATAGCAAACTCAAACAACCTCTAAGAAGCCAAGACCACCAAAACCCCCCGCAAAACAGCCAACAATAGACTGATGCAAAGGGGACTCATCCCGAGCAAAGCTACCTATACTACAAACCAAACCCACCATGAAGACCGACGCAGGAGCTTGAAGACGGAGAAGACACAGCCGCACGATGCCGAGACCGAACACACACCGACGATAGACTTCGGGCCACCCGGAAGAGACGACGGTCGAAAAACCCCTCCACCATGGAGACACTTCTCCGAGCCACACCGGCAACCAACTTCCGCCTAAGAGAACCGAAGGCGGAGCAACAAAGACCAAGGAGAGGACAGCACTCGTAGAACGGAAAACTGCATTCCCGATCTAATGACCACCGAAGTAGAACATACTAACTCACCGAGGAATGACGGCCACGCGACACCACTGTGAGAAGCCAAAGAGCCACCACCCTCCTCGAGCTGCTCTGAAAAATAAAAACCGAGAGAGACCCCGGAGAACTCGGTGCCACGGCTGACAAGAAGCCGACGAGAGCACGAGAAACACCGCCGATGGACCGCCGTGGAGAAAATCGGAAAGCACCGAAGGGAAGCGACTCGTGGACGGAGAGACGAGGCAGACGATGGAAAGAGAATCAACTACTCGGGAAGACCATCTCCCACCACCGCGACCACAACGACACCGCTGAGATCCCACTACCTCCGACCCGCCTACGAAAACTTGCGCACAAAAACGCCATACCGAGCCCACGAACCTGACCTGTGAAGCGAAAACCCAGAAGCGAAGAAGGAGCACGCCAGCGCCGCCGCTGCAAGCAGTGACAAAATCGTGGAGGAAATCGAAGCTAAAACCCAGCGGAGAAGCTGACTTCGGCAACTCGAACTGGAAGAAGCTAATCGATTTCTCCACCTGAAGAGGAGACCGCAGCTACAGAGCAGAAGGCAAAGCCGAGACACGGAAACTCTCTGAAGCCCACCGCAAGAAAGCGCAGACCGAGAGGACCACCGATGACTCAGAAACTCGCCCAAACCACCGCCTAGGAGAACAACCCGCAGAACAACCACCGGCCGAGGGGGAGCGCCGCGAAAGGAAGACGAAGACTAAGCAACCTACGGGGGTCCCTTTGCCGGCGGCGGTGAGCCACCACGCGCGCCGGCAAGAGAGATCGGAGAGCTTCTGTCGAGGCGGCTAGGGCTGAAACTCAAAACCCGATTTCGCCTCTCAAAGGCCTTTGACTTTAAAGTTTTGTTATCACTCTTCTTTTAGCTGTGCTTCACACAAAAACCGAATAGAGGTCATGCAAGTTTTGTAAATGACAAAGCAGACATGCCTACTAAAGAAATATTCAGGACCTTGTTCAATCCACGATCTAAGGATTTAAGAACCTTGCACCTTGTCCATCTTATATTGACAACATTTGTTAAGAGAAATAGCTTTCTCATTCTTGTTAATAACTTGCAATTCAGGTCCCACAATGTCTAGCATAATTTGGAGAAGCCAAAAACCATCTTAAAATTCATGAGATTAAGCAATTACAAAATAAGCACGTGACCAAATCCAAAGATCCAGCAGAGTAAAACTAGAGAAGAGTATTAAATATAAGAATATTGTGTTGTATTATAATGAGAATAGCTATATATATAGTAGAGCTACAGAATCATATAATAAATGAGAGAATCATATAGAGAAATCATAGGAAATAATTATAGAGAGTAATCATAGGGATCTTGATAAATGATTATCTTTAATACATCCTCTCAAGCTCAAGGGGATGAAGTGTAAACGAAGAACCACTTGAGATTGACTAGAAGAAGAAGACACATCGAAGAAGACGGAGAAGATGCACCAGCGGAAGAGAAATGTGTCGGTGAGAGATGGTTGAGGCCGAGAGCAGATCCGAGAACATGTAAAGAAGTCGTCGGTGAGAAGCTCATCATTGATGGCTTGAGGATGCATATAGCTTAAGATTCAGAGGCACTTGTTATGTTTGAATAAGGGAAGCACTTTGGCTTGGAAACTCGATGGCTTAAAAACAAAAAAACAAAAAAAAAGAAAAAGGAAGCATTGTGGCTTGTAAACGATCGTGAAAGAGAAGTAGAGACTTGCGGCGAAGACGACGAACACTGATGGCTGCTCGGATAAGCAAACGGACGGTGGCTGAGCGAGGGTGGTGCTAAGGCAAGGCGGACCGAAGCAACGATCGTTGACGGAGACTTTGATAGAAGAAGTTGCAGAGATTGCTTGCGCCGCAAGAAACAGCTCAAGCCTGCCTTAGATCGTGACTACGCTGCTCGACTGTGCTGAAGTGACTCGCCAATGACAACGGAATCGTCTCTGGTACATGGCGATGACTCAGCGGTGATAAACAGAGGCGGTGGTGTTCGAGACACACACACCCCACATGGCCACATGAACGGAGAAGAGAAGAGAGAAGGATGCATAGCAGATGTTTCAGGTTGAGAAAGAGATGATGATGTGGCCTTATGACTTGACAACGAGAGAGACACGGTGGTGAGAGATGAGAAGACGGCTAGGATGTTGAAGATGGCGTGAACTCAAGATTTTTTTTTTTTTTTTT
>PKML01048071.1:94917-139430 GCA_002933935.1 Eutrema yunnanense | reverse complement strand
CATAAATCAGCCATAAATATAAAATCAGCTGTCAAGTGTGCATAAATCAGCCATCAATGTAAAATCATTGGACTCGGATTTTGAAATTAAAGGCCGGAATATGGCCGGAAAGTTAACTTACAGTAGTTAGCTTCCACTTTCAAACGATGAAAATCCTTCAAACCTTCGACATGAGACTGCGACGAGGAGGACGAGACGAGTCGCAACCAAAAGAGACGAACATGCAACACCGGCGGTTAGGGAATCATCGACATGAATCATTTTCTGTAATTTTTTCAAAATTAACCGTAAATCTCACTTAAAAAAATCTAAATGGCATTATCGTTAATTAAATTACTCACGCAGCCCTTAATGGATATTTCCTTTAAAAGTTGTATCATTTAAGTAATTTCAAAAAGGTATATAACACTCTAGTCATTTCACAATGTTTTTGTGCTATTTGAGTAATTATCTCTCATTTTTACGAAATTGCTTTATATGTTCATATTTCATATTTTTAGTATTGATTACAATAGTAGTAAAAATGATGAATTAAATAATTAAAGATGACATGAAATTAATTTTATATGGCTAACCAATCTAAAGAATCCTACCTCGAATTATGTAAAAACAATCGTGTTTTTTGTTGCAATGGTGAGCGATTCAGTTATCGGCAATTTGTTTCCAGTGAAACACAAAGTTGGAAACAAAAATGATTCCACAAAGAAGAAGAAGAGTAAAATTTTCAAGTTGGAAGACATCGCCAATATGAACGATGAACTCTCTGTTTTGAACGATGAACTCTCCGATCTGAACGATGAACTCTCTGATTTGAACGAAGAACTCTCCTATATGAGAAGATGACGATTTGAATGAACACATTTTTTTTCATCATTTTCGATTTTGATCTTTCTACTTTTGTTATTGTTTTTGCTTTTGCTTTTGCTTTTTGCTCTCGGCTTAGACTTTTTATGAGAAAATGAGTTTGTGTTCAAGTGTTTGTTAAACTCTGTTGACATTTGACATGCTGGGTTAATGTTTTATTTAGGACCAAAAATAGGAAAGTCAGTTTTTTTAAACATGATACTAAGAAGAAAAAAACATAATTCATCGCTCAAATCACCAATTACTAGTAAGAAGATTAATTTCTATGGTAGGATGCAACAACAATCTCCATATCTTGGAGAATTTGGAACACATTCTCATGCAATGTATTCCTTCTTCTTATCATTATACCTCTTAAAACACTCTATGAAGCATTCATAATTCCCGTATGTTCTTATTTCACAATAATTATGAATGCATTCTCCATATTTCGTCGTCTTACTCACTGACGCGGCCAGAATGTTACAGTTGGAAAACGAAGTTGCCAATGTTATTACCAAGAAAAAAATGATTGAGGTTTTTTATATCCATTATAATTTTCTTAGTTTTATGTTTATTGCGAAGAAAAGATGTTCTATATTTTTCTAGTTCTTGATCATCTCTATTTATTTGATAAATGAGGTTTTTGCATGGGGTGTCACTTTATTTAAATTTTATTTGCATTTTAGCACTTTTGAAAAGTATTTCAAAATCTAACATTTATTTCAGTATTCAACCCAATTATACCCCTATACAGTACTGCGTGTACGACCGTGTACGGTACACGATGTAGCAATAACATGGGTAAAATTGTCTTTTCACACAAAAAGTGACAGCTATTTTTAACATTTTTCAAAAGTGCTAGAATGCAAATGAAACTTAAATAAAGTGACATCCTGTGCAAATATCTCTTGATAAATAAATAAAAGAAGAGTAAGTTATTAACATACACCAACTAACGTTTTTCAAAAATATATCGGCTTTAAGATAAAAGCCCATTCACATGTAAGATGAATAAATTAACTTATATTAAGAATCTAAAAGAGCCAAAAATTAAAGAAATATTGTAAATATATTCTAGATTTTTGTATGTATATGTTGATGTGGTTATCTGGTTATGATAGTTAATTTTATTTATAGTATTTTTTTGTTTGTTTAATCTTGGGTATATATGTGAATGTAATGTATATCTGCAAGGACGTATGTGAGATTCATAATGAATGACTACATGATTTTCCGTTTAGTTCATAACTAATTTACTATAAGAAGAAAATATTCTACTATAATGTACTTCTTCGGTTTTTGTTTCACAAACAATATTTTTGTATGAAAACTTGTGAATAGAATTTACAATTTAGCTTTTCTGAATGAAACTTTATAATTACAAAGCAACAAAATTGTAGTGTTATTTGAAAACTGATAGTGGGTACAAATATAATAACCCAGCGATGCCGCTGAATTTGCGTCGCCGTCGGTGAAGAGCCGCTGAACTTGTGTCGCTGTCGGCGAAGAGCCACCACCGCGACCATCTGCTTCGCTGCTACAACCGCCACGATGGAACCAGATCTAAAAGGAAAAACAAAAAAAAACAAGGAACAAGGCCCGGCACCGGCGCTGAAGGAGTTACCGGTGCCAGCGCTGATGGAGTTACCGGCGCCAGCGCTGATGGAGCCACCGGCGCCGGAAAACGAAGCTCTAGATCTAAAGGAAATTGCGACGGCTAGGGAGAACGACGAGAGGGAAGAGAGAGAAAACAAAAATCTTAATAGTTAGTGGTCACCTAAATGAGTGAGCTTGTTCATGCACTTTGTGCATTCTTCCCGGAATTCGTCCTCATATATCAGCCATCTGAAAATGAAAGTAAAATTTATTTGCTTAATCAATAAAGGAATGCTTTTGTGTGTTTAAAAAGTAAAAGAAAGTAAACAAACAATTAAATATATGTTCTGTAAACTCGTTCAAACCAAAAACACACTTAACATAAAATCAAATTAGTACTATAATCATAATCAAACGGAATCGTAATAGATATGTTGGATCAATTTTTTAATAAAGCCAATGGGTTTATTAAATTGAATGAACGTGAATAATATGTTGGATCAATTTTTTAATAAAAACAAGTGGAAGCGCTGCAATTGCTAACTTATAAAATAGCGGATGAATGCATGTTTATCAGTGATATTTTCACAGTGAACTGCCTTATTGAGAAGTTTCCCCCAAGTTGGGTGGACTTCAAAAACTATCTTAAGCACAAGCGGAATGCAATTTCCCTTGAAGACTTGATAGTCAGGTTGCGGATCGAGTCTCGAAACCGCAAGGCAGATGGTGTTCAGTGTGAGCACACTGCTAATGTTGTTGTTCACAAGGACAAGGGGAGAAGGAAAAATTCCCTGAAAGCCTCTATTAGCTCTATGAAGCAAAATGGTGCAATGAAGTTCTTGGGAAAGTGTCACATGCGTGGCAAGGTTAGTCATAAAGCTAGCGCAAGTCGTAGCAAGATTAATTGACAACCGCAAAGACAAAGGGAAGGCTCTGGCCAACCTGACTCAAGATGATATGTGCGCTATGTTCACAGAGGTCAACACGGTTGAGGACAACCCGAAAGATTGGTGGTGTGACACAGGTGCCACCACTCACATATTGACGGAGCGGAAGTACCGATATGCGAGGTTAACGTTGAATTCTTAGAATACCCGTTAGCCAAGCCGTCTTAATCCCGTTGAATTCTCAAAGAATACCCGGAAATAAGGATCAAGAGTTTTCTTTCAAAAGCTCTATGAGAGTTTTTATTAATCAAAATCAAAGGTATCCCATTACAAAGGAATGACTCTCTATTTATAAGCTCGTAGAGGAGGCTTATGTTCCTAAAAGGAATTGGAAAACTAATGCAAAAAGGAAATTCAAAACAAAAGGAAAAACTAAATCAAAGAGAAAAGTAAAAAGCCTTAAGTAAAAAACAGCAACAATGTTAATGGTGATAGCTGCATCAGGTCCCCTCCCCTACGGAAAGATTCGTCCCTGAATCTTGAGTTGTAATGTCTTCCCCTGGTTCATGAGCAAACAAATGCTTAACATTAAAGACGTTTGTGGTACGAATGTGAGAAGGCAACCGTAAACGATAAGCATTAGCATTAATCTTCTCCACTATCTCCAAAGGACCAATTTTACGCGCCTTTAACTTGTTGTATTCTCCGACTGGAAAACGATCTTTGGTTAACACAGCCCAAACCAGATCACCGACTTTGAATTGAACATCACGACGGTGCTTGTCAACAGCTCGTTTGTACTTGATTGATGTAGCCGATAAGTTATCTTGTGCTTGAGTGTGAATGCGACGTAAGTCTTCAACAAAGTCCATTGCACCACCATGAAAACGAGATGGATCTGGAGGGAGAGTAAGATCAAGAGGACAACGTGGAACCGTCCCATATACCACCTTGAAAGGGCTAAAACCCAAGCTTCGATTATTGGCATGATTATGGGCAAATTCAGCGCGACAAAGCTGCGAATCCCATGACTTAATGTTCTCACCAACTAAACTTCAAAGCATATTCCCCAAGGCTCGATTAGTAACCTCAGTTTGACCATCAGACTGAGGGTGATATGCAGAACTCATATCCAAGCTTGTATGAAGCAACTTCCACAGAGATCGCCAAAAGTGACTAATGAAACGCGAGTCTCTATCGGAAACGATGGAGATTGGAAGACCATGAAGCCGATATATCTCGCGAAAGAATACCTGAGCTATCTGGACAGCATCAGTGGTTTTTTTACACGGAATAAAATGTGACATTTTGGAAAATCGATCAACAACGACAAAAATAGAATCATTACCGCGCTGCGTTCTCGGAAGTCCAAGCACAAAATCCATACTAATATCCGTCCATGGCTGCGTTGTAATCGGTAATGGCATATAAAGACCAGCATTGGAAGCATGCCCTTTTGCTGCTTGACAAGTCGAACAACGAGCCACGAAGCGTTCCACATCCTGCCGGAGTGTTGGCCAAAAGTATGTATCTGAGACCAATTTTAAGGTCCGATCACGACCAATATGACCTTCTCCATGAAGCTCTTTGATTACTTGTAGGCGAAGACTACAACTCGGTAGGCAAAGACGATTATTACGAAACAAAAATCCGTCAATCACTGCGTAATCGACAACATATCCATGTTGAATATCAGTCCATATTTTACCAAAAAAGGTATCGCTTGGATAAAGCTCAACGAAGCTAGTAAATCCTGGAACAGATACTTGCAGCGTTGCTAATAACGTGTGTCTTCGACTTAACGCATTGGCGACTTTATTCAGTTTGCCAGACTGATGTTTTATTACAAACGTAAACTGCTGCAAATAGGCAATCCAAGATGCATGTCGAGCAGAAACTTTGGCTTGACTGTCTAAGTACTTCAAGGCGATGTGGTCTGTGAATAACACAAACTCATGATGGCACAAATAATGTCGCCAATGCTTAATGGCTTGAACAATTGCATAAAATTCCACATCATACGTACTATAACGTGAACGCGTTCCTGATAATTTTTCGCTATAGTATGCTACAGGACAACCTTTTTGGCTTAAAACCGCACCGATTCCCAATTTTGATGCATCACAATGTAACTCAAAAGGAATTGTGAAGTCTGGGAGAACAAGGACATGGGCTGTAGTGAGTTTCTTTTTAATCTGTTGAAACGTCAAAGATGCCTCAGATGTCCAGAGAAAGACGGAGCCCTTCATGCAGTCAGTAATAGGCGCTGTAATCGTGCTAAAGTTCGGAACAAAACGCCTATAAAAAGAAGCTAATCCATGGAAACTTCTGGTTTCTGTGAGAGTAGTCGGTTCTGGCCATGAAGAAATTGCTTCAACTTTCATTGGGTCCACGTGTAACCCTTTAGAAGAAATTATGTACCCAAGAAACAATACTTCACTAACGCCAAATTCACACTTCTTAGGTGTTACGAACAACTGCTCTTTTCGTAAGACGAGGAGGACATCACGAAGGTGGGATAAATGTTGCTCCAGTGATGCACTAAAAATTAGAATATCATCAAAATAAACCACCACAAAACGGCCGATAAAAGGGCGTAACGCTTGGTTCATTACACGCATAAACGTGCTAGGCGCATTAGAAAGTTCAAACGGCATTACCAACCATTCAAATAAGCCTTCTCTTGTTTTAAAAGCGGTTTTCCATTCATCTCCTGGGCGTATGCGAATTTGATGATAACCACCTTTTAAGTCGAGTTTTGTGAAGATCGAGGCTTTACCGATTTGATCAAGAAGGTCGTCGAGGCGTGGGATTGGAAAACGATAGCGAATGGTAATTTTGTTTATCGCACGACTATCCACACACATGCGCCACGTTCCATCTTTCTTAGGAATTAATAGTGCTGGGACAGCGCACGGGCTTAAGCTTTCACGCAAGTATCCTTTGAGAAGGAGTTCTTCAACCTGACGACGCAACTCTTCATGTTCTTGAGGACTCATGCGGTAATGGGGACGATTAGGTAACGTAGCATTAGGGACAAGGTCAATGTGATGTTGTATATCCCGTAATGGTGGCAAACCAGTCGGTAACTCTGTCGGAAACACATCAACAAACTCGTCTAGTAGAGGTTGAAAAGCTGCAGGGATTATGCGAGGAGAAGACTTTGTTCCCGTCGATGCTATTAACGCAAAAACAATCTTGTTGTCATGAAGCTGCTCAATGAATGCTCCTTTATAAAGGATGAGATTTTGTTGTGTGGAAGCGACTGTTGGGGATATTGCTGGTGGAGGTTCTTCCTCTGTCGTTTCTGGGTTCGGAAGAAGAGTAATCTTTTTTCCGTTGAAGAAGAATGAGTATGTGTTTGCTTTCCCACTATGGTGTACGTCTCTGTCGAATTCCCATGGCCGTCCAAGGATTAGATGTGCAACATCCATTGGTGCGACGTCACAATAAGTATTGTCTTTATAAGTGGTGCCAATGGAGAACGTGACAAGAGCACGACGAGAAATTTGTACTTCAGTTTTCTGGTTCATCCATGCCAGGCGATATGGGGACGGGTGTGGTTCTGTGGGTCATGTTAATTTGCGAACTGCTTCTTCAGAAATAACGTTGGCACAACTTCCCGAATCGATGACAAACTTGCAGATTTTGCCATTAATTGTGCAGGTTGAACGAAATAAATTAGATCGTTGCGTTACTTCAGGGGATCCTTTAGGAGTTAGACAATTACGCCTCATCACAAGAAGCTGGCCATGATTGTCTCCACTGAGTTGTTCTTCTAGAATTCCCTCGTTGTCTTTATCCAAAAATTCATCAAATCGTGGTTCTTTATCGAAATCAACATCTTCTGCAAACAATCCTCGTCGTCCATAATTCGGACAAGCCGTTTGCCGGTGACCAGGCTCTCCGCACGAGAAACACCTTAGTGCATTGGGTCGAGACGGACGTGATGTTGTTACAGAATTTGAGGATTCTGGTGGGCGTGGGGTAGCACGAGAATTTGTTCCTGTATCACGACTTGTGCCAGCTCCAACGTCTTCGGAGATTGATTGACTAACACTTCGTTGTCTCGTATTCCAGGAATTTGTTTGGAAATTCGTTGTTTTACACTGCTGCTCCATGACCATTGCTCTCTGATGAGCTTCAGAAACAGTTGATGGGTCAAACTGATTGAGCATCGTCTGTAATTGAGGACGTAATCCTGCGATAAAACGTGCAACAAGCTCATCCTCTGAGTTTTTTATATCTGTACGAGTTACCATCTGAAAAAATTCTTGCGCATATTCATTCACTGGTCGAGTACCTTGACGAAGATTGTGAAATTTTTGAAAAAGTAGTCGCTGGAAATTGTAAGGAAGAAAGGCTTTGCGCATCTCCTTTTTTAACTTACTCCAGGAAACAATTTTTTCTTTGCCCATGTGTGATCGTGTCAGCTTTAATTGTTGCCACCAAGATGATGCTCTACTCCGAAATTGCATTGCTACTAAAGATGCAGCCTTGTTATCGGGTACTTGTTTGAATTCGAGTATTTTATCGACAGTGACAAGCCAGTCAAGGAAATCTTCTGCTTGTAGTCCTCCGTTAAAGACAGGAATCTCGATTATGAAACCAGATTGCCATCGGTTGTTCTCGTTCTGATTGATATGGTGCCCTTGATTTTGATGGTGTGGTTGTTCGTCTTGTTGAGCAAACGGATTGTCGTCCGTGTCTGTGAGACCATCATCATCGTGAAACAAGTGGTTATGTTGAGGCTCGTTCCGTACGCGAGGGTTTGCTGGTGGTGGTGCGATTGCAGCGTTGTTGGCTGTAAAGGCAGCTTGAATGCCTTGTTGAATCGCATCAGCCATAGTTCGGTGTAAGTTGACTTGAAACGATTCTTGAAAATCCTCCATGAATGGTTGAAAGTTTGTCCAATCATCGGCAGATTGTTTGCCTGGACGAGGAGCCATCGATACCACAAGATCGAGACCACGAAACCGAATTCGCAGTCCAAGTCTCTGATACCAACTGACGGAGCGGAAGTACCGATATGCGAGGTTAACGTTGAATTCTTAGAATACCCGTTAGCCAAGCCGTCTTAATCCCGTTGAATTCTCAAAGAATACCCGGAAATAAGGATCAAGAGTTTTCTTTCAAAAGCTCTATGAGAGTTTTTATTAATCAAAATCAAAGGTATCCCATTACAAAGGAATGACACTCTATTTATAAGCTCGTAGAGGAGGCTTATGTTCCTAAAAGGAATTGGAAAACTAATGCAAAAAGGAAATTCAAAACAAAAGGAAAAACTAAATCAAAGAGAAAAGTAAAAAGCCTTAAGTAAAAAACAGCAACAATGTTAATGGTGATAGCTGCATCACATATGCATTGATAGAAGCATGTTTAGCACTTATCAAAAATGCAAGAGTGAGGAGCGGCTGTTAATGGGTAACACCGACTCGTTCAAAATTGAAGGTTGTGGCCAAGTGAAGCTCAAGATTGACCACGCAGAGACATTGGGATATCCCAGACCAATCTGACTAAAATTAATACATGTAGTGTAGTTTCTAAAGTCAATATGGTTGGGAATAACCAAATTGAATGGTGGCATTACGCTGCTACCACAATGATGATATCTATTGTGATAGATGTGTGTATTTGCTAAGAAGCAAGAATATGATTTTGAAAAGTTTAAAACATACACAATGGAATTTTAAAACCAACTTGAGAAAACTATGCAAATAGTTATACGTGATAAAGGTGGCGAGTTTGATGATAATGTAATGCGTTCTTTTGAGAACATGGCATTATTCATCAGAAAAACTACTATTTATTCACTTGAATCTAATGGAGTTGCGGAACAAAAATTCTGAAATCTTAGTGAGATGAGGAATGCAAAGATGCATGATTCTGAGTTATCTCAAGAAATGTGGGGGGAAGCTTTACTTACCACATAAATTTATTGGCAAGACATCATATGAACTTTTGGAGTGGTAAATTACATATGTACAAATACCTGAAAGTGTGGGGGTGCCTGGCAAAAGTTGCAGTGCCACCTACTTAAAAGGTCACAATTGGACCTAAGACGGTGGATTGTATTTTCATCGGATATGCATACAATAGTAGTGCTTATCGGTTTCTGATTCATAAATTAGATGTATCGGATATCAATGTTAATACAACCATGAAATCAAGGAATATTTCTTTCTTTGAGCATGTGTTTCCGTGTAAAGATAAAAATCTGAAACGAACTCGTGAAGAAAGAGATCCAATTACCTCTGTAAATGAGGCGAACACTTCTGGCATATTTTTAGATGATGCAGAAAAGGTTGAAGATGAACCTAGACGTAGCAAAAGATCTCATAAGAAAAAATCTTATGGTGAAGGTTTCTTAATGGTCTTTCTTATAGAGAATGAACCGAGAAATTTCACTGAAGCCATGTCTACACTAGACGCTCCTTTTTGGAAGGAATCCGTTAATAGTGAGATCGAATCCATTATGCAAAACAATACATATGAGATAACCTATCTACCACAATGGTTCAAAGCCCTAGGGTGTAAATGGATTTTCTAAACAAAGTTGAAAATCGATGGCTCAATCGATAAGTACAAGGCTAGGCTTGTGGTGCAAGAATTCCAGCAAAAAGAAAGCATGGATTTCTTTGACACATATTCTCCGGTAATGAGAATAACTTCAATTCGAATGTTGATCGGAATTGCAGCATTAAGAGACCTAGAAATCCATGAAATAGATGTGAAAACTGCATTTCTAAATGGTGATTTAGTAGAGGAAATTTATATGAAACAACCCGAAGGGTTTGTTATTCAAGGACAAGGACACAAAGTCTGTCGACTTGCGAAGTCATTGTATGGACCAAAACAAGCTCCAAAACAATTGCATAAAAAATTTGACAACATAATGATGTCAAATGGTTTAAGCATTAATGAATGTGATAAGTGCATATACATCAAAAGTACTCTGCACGGATACGTTTTGCTATGTTTTTACGTTGATGACATGATCATTATTGGTAGCAATAAAAACATGATCAGTCATACTAAGAACATGCTAAGTAGCAAGTTTGATATGAAAGACATGGGATTAGCGGATGTCATTTTAGAGATTAAGATCACTAGAACTTCTGAAGGAATAATCTTGTCTCAAGCTCATTATGCTGACAAGATACTTGATAGATTCAAAATCTACTCAAGTGGGATTGCAAAAACTCCCATACACCTAGTCTTCACCTGACGAAAAATTCGGGTGAAGCAGTGTCACACGTGGAGTATGCACGTGCAATCAGAAGTCTGATGTATTTAACGAATTGTACTAGACACGATTTAGCGCACACAGTTAATGTACTGAGTCGCTACACTAGTAATCCAGGACATAAACACTGGAAAGTCATAACAAGAGTATTAGACTATGTACATCATACTAAAAGTTATGGGCTGCACTATGGTAAAGAATCATCAGTTTTGGAAGGATACAGT
Organism: Eutrema yunnanense; assembly: GCA_002933935.1. Classification (NCBI taxonomy): domain Eukaryota; kingdom Viridiplantae; phylum Streptophyta; class Magnoliopsida; order Brassicales; family Brassicaceae; genus Eutrema; species Eutrema yunnanense. The sequence continues at coordinate 128,631 of PKML01048071.1, read as the reverse complement.
GACGCCAACTGGATTTCAGACTCCAAAAACTCAAAATCCACGAGTGGATATGTCTTTATATTTGGTGGTGCAGTAGTGTCTTGGAAATCTCCCAAACAAACTATGTTCGCCAGATCGACCATGGAATCTGAGTTCATAGCTTTAGATAAAGCTGCAGAGGATGCAGAATGGCTTCAGAACTTTCTAGATTATATCCCGATGTAGGAAAAACCAGTGCCAACTTTGCGTGTACACTGTGCTAGCCAGTCGGCTATCTCTCGGGCACTGAGTAACCTACATAATGGTAAATCTCATTATATAAGAAGACGACATAATACCATTAGACAATTGATCTCAACTGGTGTACTTACGATAGATTACATCCAGTCGGCAGATAACTTAGCGGATCCGTTCATCAAAAGTTTGCCGCGAGATCAAATTCTAAAATCATCAAAAGGAATGAGTTTAAAGCCTATAGACAAAGATGACGTTTGACGGACACCCCACCTATGTGACTGGAGATCCCAAGATCTAGGTTCAAAGGGAAAACAAAGTTGAACTGATTCAAAATTGAGCACTGTGAGACTATGTCTCTGCCCAGTTCCTAGGATGATAAAACAGTGCTACATGTGAATATTGAGGATAAGCGTTGGCTTTTAATGATTCCATAGCTTTACACTAGTGGAGTATGACATGATACTTCTTAAAGAAAGCTGATGGCAGATCACCTTGTGAGTGTGAAATGAGGGTCGTTTCTAGGAGAATGAAAGAGAGGCTATATTCTCCAAGTTCACTCACGAAAAACCAGGAATGTTCAATGCCAAAATGAACACAATAGAGAACTAAGTTCTACGAGAAATGAAGTTGGGTTATAGTTGTTGTCTCGGTTTACATCAAAATCCGGGTGGTTCAAGACATCATGTTCACCTCCTGGCCAAGTAAACCCGACAATTATTAACAATGAGTGGTTCAAAGCTGAAAAATGCTACCTTCTCAGACATAGTGAATTTTCGTTTATACTCTCGAAATGTCTGTATGTCTAGTCAGTTTAGTGAGTCTAGTAAGTCTAGTCAGTAGAGTCTTCGTATGTTTAGAATCATTTCTATTCGTATGTTTAGAATCATTTCTATTCGTATGTTTAGAATCATTTCTATTCATGTGGGGGATTGTTGGATCAATTTTTTTAATAAAGCCAATGGGCTTATTAAATTGAATGAATGTGAATGAGAAATGGGCCTAAGCTTATTTGCTTAATGGTTAAAGAGTAAAGTGTTTTATCCCACATCGAAAATTTTGGAGAATTAGACCTCCTTTCTCTGGCTATATATTCATGCCTCCTTTCTCATTCATAATACACACCAAAAAACACACTTTCACAAGCTTTTCTAAAAGCAAATAAAGAAGAAAGTTTCCAGCAATCTCTCGCTTTTTTTCAAGTAAGTGTCTCGAGAGTATATTGTAGTATTTAGTTCGATAGATCCGCTATCGAGTGTTCGCGATAACGGTTTCAATGGTTATATCATGGGACTCATGAATCGAATATTATATCGTCGCACTACGGGAGATTTTTTGAGTTAAGGAAAGAGAGTTCTCTCGCCTCCATTGTTTCGTTTAATTTCGTCGTTTTTAAACTCGTCTTTCCTTCGTTTATTTATGTATTTGTGATTAAATCGATATTCTGTTATTATGCGAAATTTTGGTCCTACAAGATATTGATTTGATTTTATACTTCCTAATTAAAACCAAAAAGTCTAAAAACCATAAAATGGATTGGGAGCGAAAAGGCTTGTCGACCTCACGTGGCCATATATTTTTCTCACCTAAAGGTATTTTGGAATGATCTTTTACTTCCCCATGTATAGTACTTTCATTGCCCCCGAACATTAGGTGAGCGTGCACGCACACTTGCACACACACACACGTGCACGCACACTATCACTTGTACACAAAATGATATCTACTTTTTATGTTATCAAAAGAAAAAACACACACACTGATAAATTTGAAAGATACCTTAAAAATATAATAGTTTCTCTCAATTTTATTGATTTAGTCAATAACTTTATTTATACAAAAACATAATTTGACTAACAAGTTATTTACATATATTTGATAATAGTAAATCTATCTATTTAGCAATAAGAAAATATACACAAATATTAACTTTTTATTTAACTTGATCTCGTAATCTCCAAGATTACCTAACACCCTCCCGTAAGCTCATACATGATAATACATATGAGATTGGACCATCGTTAAAATCTGTAACGCCGTATATTGTCTGGATCGTTGAGCTAAAGAACTTGAAATCCTCAATTTGATTCGAATTAAAGGCACAAGTTTGGGTCGCTCTTCGAACTTCTTGTCCATGAAAAAACTTGCGTCTTAAGTTTAAAAAAATGTAATAGACATATAATCATAAACCACCATATCAATTGGAGTCATCATCTTCAGAGCCACATCAAATTTGTAGTTGATGGATAACCACATGAAGACCGATTCTTGTAATTCTTATATTTTGATAAAGCAAAACACCACAATCCAAAAAAGAAACACATACATTACACGTCCTTTTTTAAAAAAGCAAAAGAAAAAGAAAAAAAACATGGATCAACGAAGGAAAAAAAATTGAATTTCTTGAATGAAAAGAACAAATCACGACCTTTTTCACGTTTTTTTCTAAAAAAAATTGAAAAAGAGGAAGAATATAAAGATGAGAAAAGAAAAAGAAAAAATTGAGAAGATCAAAGAGAAGGAAGTAGATTAGAGAATTCTCCTCTTTATCTCGAAGGGATGTGTAACAATATCCTATATAGAAGTTGGGAAAGACATTGAGTAGTATATAAGGCAAATTGCTATTTTTCCTCCAAAATTTTGTTTTTATGACAAAAATACACCGTCATTTCAATCAAATGTTGCGCTACAATTTAGGAGGTGAAAAATTACAGTTATCCCTTTATGACCAAACAAAAAAACGCGAAACCGCTATTACCATTTTAACATTCGCGACATGTCAGACTTCTATAAAGTCTGACATTTAGACTCTAATAGAAGTCTGATTGATTTCTCTTACCAGACTTCTCTCAAGCATATTCGAGAAGTCTGATACAGATTAAAATAGTAAATTTAAATTTAAAAATTAAAAAAAAAATTGTTAAAACTTTTTTCTACAATAATTAAAGGGTTTTCTGCGAAAAAACCAATAACCTTTATTGTTTTTGCAAGGATACCACTCAGCTGCGGAAAATGCAAATCAATCCCCTCACATCCAAAGTCACCCGTAAAACAGTCCAAGCCCATATCGATGACGTGGCAATCTAAGACTGTGAAAATAAAATAGACAGAAGTTAAAACGCAGAGTTTCAGTCGTGTTAAAACGGCATGATGTTTCGATCCCTGTTGTTTTTTAAGTACAAAACGGCATGATGTTTCAATTTTGGGGTTGCAACTTTTTTTTTTTCTAATGGGTTTCTTCTTCCTCTTTGTTTTTCTGGGTTTCGATTTTTAGGGTTCTTATGGAATTAGAATTGAAATTTCAGATGTAAATATGGTCTGTTGTCGATGGTTTCTTCTTCCTCTGTGTTCTTCTGGGTTTCGATTTCGGATGTAAATCTGGTTTGTTGTCGATTAAATTTCGGATGCAAATTTTGATGGAATAATTATTAAAAGTAACAATCCGGTCTGTTGTCGTTGTTGCAGTCCCGATGGTCGAAAAACAATTAATTTTGCTTAGATCTAAACCGTGGGGTTATCCTCTTGTTTGTTTACTCCAATTGCATTTAAAAGTCAATCTCTCCATCTGGCCCTAAAAGACGTTTATCAATGACGTAATCACAATATCAATTTCTTGCAAAGTCTCAATTTTTGAGACTGGTCACACAAAAAAAATGAAGATGAAGCTTCTGTTTGATTTGAGCAGATATCAAAAACTCGAAAAACCCACAACAATAGATACTCTCTTGTGTCACAATTGATCAAATGCCGGCTCGCTTAGCAGAACAGAATCCACCGCCGCAATAGTACTAGTATCCGGTCCCGCCGCGACGAACGCAGCCGCCACCAAACCGGTTCCGATCAGACCCGACAGCGAAATCGGGTCATGGATTAAGCTACGGCTCCGGATCCGGCGTATGAGAGGAGAAGATGAACGACTCCGGGACGGAATTCGCCGGAAATCGGGAACAGTTGATGTTGAAGCAATCGCCATTGCTGAGATTTTTTTGTTTTTTTTTTCTTTCCCAATTTGAAGTTCTGGTTTAATTTCTTCCATTTTAAATCGAAGAAAGCTCCACGAGGAAGAAGAAAAGGAGAGAGAATCAGTATGGAGAAATCGACAATATACTATGCTGGTGTCACACCTAACGTAAGAGAGGAAGTGAATCACCGCTTTCACTTTGAGTCTGGTCAGTTACCAGTTCGATACCTTGGTTTGCCGCTCGTGACAAAGCAGCTAAAAGCGAATGACTACTTGCCCCTTTTGGAAATGATTCGAAACAGAATATCTTCTTGGACAACTCGTGCTCTTTCTCTCACCGGAAGGTTGCAACTCATCCAATCAGTCCTTCACAGCATTACCAATTTTTGGTTATCTGCTTTTCGTCTTCCTCGAAACTGCATTAGAGAGATAGATAAACTCTGCTCAGCCTTTCTTTGGTCTGGACCAGATTTAAGTTCTAGCAAAGCTAAAATTGCTTGGGGGGATGTATGTAAACCGAAGCAGGAAGGTGGATTTGGACTTCAACACCTAAAGGAGGTTAATAACGTTTGTTGTCTTAAGTTGATTTGGCGAATAGTATCAGCTCATTTTTCATTGTGGGTTAAGTGGATACAAACTTATTTGGTTGGGAAAGAGTCATTCTGGTCGATTAATGACAAAACGAGTAAAGGGTCTTGGATGTGGAGGAAAATCCTGAAATATCGAGATCGAGCAAAGGACTTTATTAAGATCGACATTCAAAATGGAGAGAAGACTTCCTTCTGGTTTGATGTTTGGTCGACAAAAGGAAAGCTGATTGATATAACCGGTCCTAGAGGAACTATTGACATGGGTATCCCTATTCATGCTACGATATCGACGCTAAGATCCCGTAGAAGGCGTCACCATCGAAGGGAGGTGTTGAACAAGATTGAAACTATCCTCTCAGATGCTCAAAACCGATTGCTGCATGCGGGTATGGATATTCCATTATGGAAAAGCAAGGGAGGCAAGTACAAAACGACATTCAATTCAAAGAACACATGTAACCTCATTCGAGAAAACTCAAGTCCAAATGTTTGGTACAAAGGAGTATGGTTTCAGCATAATACTCCAAAATACTCGGTATGTACTTGGCTGGCAATTCTTAATCGTCTATCCACAGGAGATCGAATGAAGAAATGGAACCCGGAAATAACTTCTACATGCATTCTATGCAACAATCCAACGGAATCAAGAAATCATCTTTTTTTCGAATGCGGTTTCTCCGGGGAAGTCTGGTCAAAAGTGGCAAAGGAAATTCTAACGAACCAATTCACTTGTGACTGGAATACTCTAGTTCACCTCCTAACAGATAATCATCTCGATATCACTCAACAATTTCTGTTTCGATACAGCTTTCAAGCAACTATCCACTGCCTCTGGAGAGAAAGAAATGATCGACGACACGGAGGAAAACCATCGAACACGTCTCGAATCTACAGCTTCATCGACAAGCAGGTTCGATGCAGGCTTAACTCAATACGCGAATTGGACGACTTGAAGGGGGTGTATTCAATATGATATTTAGGAAGATTTGAGTTTTAATGAGTTTTTAGATGATTTGAGTGATTTAGGAAAGTTGTTATGATTTGTTTTTAAATAACTTTGAAATCTCACCTAAAACCATGAGATTTGGATTTTTATTTTTTTAACTAAGAAACTCCACCAAAACACCTTCAAATCACTAAAAATCTCTTTAAAACCACTACTTAAAATATTTCTAATAACAGTGGATTTGAATGTTCATTTAGAAATCACTAGTTCAATAACATGAGATTTTAAAAGACTTTTTGGAATTCATGTTTGAATAACATAGGATTTGTGATTTTAATACAAATCACTCCAAATGCTAGATTGAATACATCCCCCGAAGTTGAAATCGCCTCTTCAAATATGGTTTGGTTCCCGGACCTAACCTGTATTCGAGATTCCAAATAATCTTTTGTAATCTTTTTTCGAAACTTCTGACTGAAGTCACACTTTTGTTGTAAAAACGCTTTTTTGGGCTTGAATTAATTTTACATTCAATTCAAAAAAAAAGGAGAGAGAAGAGGAGAGATCTTTTTTTTTGTCTTTTTTTTACATTTTTTAAACTTTATTGATTTTAGTAAAATCATTAAAATATTTAAAACAACATGGAGTTTGCATGATTAAAACGCTGCGTTTTTAAAACTGTGACCGATATGACGGCTATTTGACGGAGGGGTTATATTGCGGGTGGCTTTAGAGGTAAGAGGATTGACTTGCATTTTTCGCAAGTGAGGGGTATTCTTGCAAAAACAATAAAGGTTATGGTTTTTTTGCAGAAAACCCATAATTAAATATAGACGATTTTGATGTATAGAAATTAATATTTCATAAAATTGAATCAAATTAAACAAGGTTAGTTAATTATGCCCATACCTCAATAAATATCAGACTTCTCGAAGAAGTCTGATACAAATTTAATTAGTAAATTTAAATTTAAAAATTGTAAAAAAATATTTTGTTAAAAATTTCTTATACATAAATTAAATATAGACGATTTCGAAGTATTAAATTAAATTTCGTAAAATTGAATCAAATTAAAAACATGTAAGGCAAAGTAGGTTGTAAACCTCAAAACATGCTTTGTAATGGAAACATTTACATATAACTTTAGGGTTAGATTCATGGTTTACAAAATTTACATTTGAAATTTTAAATTTGCACATATGTGTTGTAATGTGCATATATTTCACGAATTTGATGCTTCCTAGAAATTATGTTTTAATATTGTCACTCATAAGTGCTAAATATTAGATTTAGGGTTACTCGGACTTATCGGAGAAGTCTGAGAGAATTCGGATTTCTCAGACTTCTCAGAGATTACCAGACTTCAATTTTAATCTGATTTTTTAAAAGTCAATTGCAAAACTACCCTCTCGTTGACCATATGGGTTTCATCAGACTTCTAAAGCAGTCTGAGTATACAACTCAGATATGAAAATCGACGATATGCAAAAATTCGTACCTATATCCGTTTAGAGTTTGTTTTCACCCTCGTCGAGCGCCCAGAACGTCTAATATCACCGAAATCCCGCAAGCCCAGTCGTATTTTGCCATTTTTATGCCATAATTTCCGATTTCGATACGTTTGAATCGGAAAATCAGTGGGAAAATTGGAGAAATCGGAGAGAGAGGTCGCGAAAAGTGTTTACGAGCTCTATTCTTGTGCTTTAATGGCGGAAAAACGGGTTAGTTACTGCATTAACTCGTAGACGATGGTGGTTGTCGTGGTTTCTCAGACTTCTAAGAGAATCGGGGTTTCTCAGACTTCTCTGAGAAGTCTGAAACGTATTTAATTTGAAAATTTTAATTTAAAAAATATTAAAAATTTAGTTTTTAGAAATTTTTACTACATAAATTACACAAACTCATTGTTGCTGTATATAAATTAAATCATTGGAGATGAATTTAGATATAAACACAAGTTTGCGGTTTCTCATACTTCTCCGAGAAGTTTGAATTTTATTTAATATGAACATTTAAATAAAAAAAATAATTAAAACAATTTTCATACAATTTTTTGATACATAAATTAAACATAATAATTGTAGATGTATATAAATTTAAATTACATAAAAATTAGTCAAAATGAGTGAGTATGAGAAATTTGGATCTAAACACCATGTAGGTAAGAGTTTACGGTTTACAGGCTCAATATTTGTTGGATTAGGGTTCAAAGTTTGCCCTTGGAGTGTAATTAACTATAAAATAGTGTGAATATCGAGTTATATATTGCATTGTGCAAATAACAAAGAAAACAAGAGTTTTGTCTATGTTCGACATATGAAGTTGGATATCATGTTCTTATATGTAGGGTTAGATTGAGAGTTTGAAAATTTTTAATTCATAATGTTGTTTTACATATATTGGTTAGTTTGTGACTAAGTTAAACGAGTTTGATGTTTGTTATAAGTTTTCTATATAATATGATGGTATTTAAGTAGTAATTATCAAGTTTAGGGTTTATCAGACTGTCATTTCAGTCTGATCATGTTCATGGTTTATCAGACTTCTTGATAGAAACCTGTGAATTAACCTGAAATAAGTTACCTTACTTGTGATTTTTCCCCATATATAAATTAAAGTTACTAACCCTAATCTGTAAAAGTCATTATCGACTTTCTCTCTCTAAAACAGGAAGAATCTCTCTCTCTCTCTAAACTCTCTCAAACATCTCTCTGGAAATCCTCGTCGCCGCCACCGCCACTGCCGTCGTCAGCTTCTTCAGTCTGGTAATTATCTCTCCTTTTTCGTGCCACCTTACCAGTCCCTCCATCTATCTCTCTTCATCTTTTCGTCACAACTCCATTTTCTTGTAGGTCGAATCGCCACCGCCACCGCCCTTGCCGTCGTCAACTTCGTCTTTGCAACTGAGTTAAGCTTCCTAGAAACAAGTTTTTCGACTTCTACTCTACTTTTTTCTGCAAAATTTTTAGATCTATACGAAATAAGACCATTTTTCCATGTTCTTTGCCTAGATCTAAACAAACAGATGGGTTTTTAATTAATTCTGTTTTAGATCTACAAGATAAAAGTATATTTTTCTATGTCAAACAAAAGTTCTAGGTATGGTATGTATTTTGATGCTTGGTTGTATTCAGTCCCAAAAAAACTTGAAAATTACTATATTAGAAGTCTGAAAGTGAATTAGACTCGATACGAAATCTGATACTTGACCTGATCTGAATTAGACTCGATTAGAAGTCTGAAATTATACTTTCATTTAATTAGACTCTGTTAGAAGTCTGAAATTTGAGTTTGTACGAATTAAACTTGAGAAAAAGTCTGAAATTAGACTTTTCCGGATTAGAGTCTTTTAGAAGTCTGAATTCGACTTGATTTTAAATTAGACTTTATTAGAAGTCTGGCTTTAGACTTGTTTTAAATTTTGCGACTGTTTTCTGGTATGCATGATGGGGCGATTCAGTCACCTTCCAACGTCGAGTAGTTCATGTTCAACAGGTCGAAGTCGATCCAGATCATCCTACGGATTCTCCAAGAAATGCTTATGTGGTCTGGAGCCCGTCATGCGAACATCCACTACTGCTGATAATCCGGGAAGAAGATTCTTCGGATGTCGTAACTATGATGTAATGGCCTCTAGATGTCATGTGGTTCGTTTGTTTTTTTCTGCTTATTATAATTTGGGATCTTAATATGCTTGTATAAATGTGGTTGTGTAGGATGGTGGTTACCATATAATGAAGTGGTGGAATGAGGCTATGACTGAGGATTTTAACGATGTAAAGTTGTATGTTGACCAACATGGTCAACTAATTAATGGCATGTTCGTTTCTAATGCTCAAAGCGACACGTAATTGTCCAAGTTGCTCGATGACGTCAAGGTAACAAAGGCAGAGATAGCTCAATTAAAGGAGCGGTTGACGGAGAAGCCATGTGGCCAGATAATGTGTGGCGTCGAGTTGAAGAGTCTGACGTTCGCTGGTGCTATTATTATCGTACTGATCATGTTTATATGTTTTGATTTCTTGTAATATGTGACAATTTGTAACCAAAATTTCTATTTTTTTCATGGAACGAAATATTTGATTATGAAGTCGGTTTAATTTACATGTGTCCTTCTTTACTATGTCAGACTGTTTATGAAGTCTAAATTTATTAGACTTCTTTCGAAGTCTGAAAAACTTAAACTTTTGAAAACTTTCACAAGTCTGGTCCTGAAAATATCACCATTTCAGACTGCAAAACGAGTCTGGCAGTAGAAGTATTTGAAAAATACTTCTAAGCGGCAATTAAAAATATTAGAAAAAAAACCGCAGAAAAAAGCGGGAATTTTACCGCCCAAAATTTCCAGACTTCTCGCTCAATTATCTCATCACTATCAGACTGCTAAAAGAGTCTGATATCATACTGCGTTAAGAAGTCTGACATCAGATTGCGAAAGCGGTATTTTTATGTGGTAAAACCATTTTTTTAACCGCCACTTAGGACACATTTTTACAGTTGCCGAAGCAAATAACAAAAAAAAAAAACACCGATTCTCTCTCGAGGAAACTAAACAGGTGAAGAGGCTTGTACCGACACCAAGAATGAATTGCTATACGTCTACGAACAGGTGAAGTAGAGTTACTCTTTAACTTTTGGTTTCCCGAGAACAATGGATTCTTGCATATATTTATCTTTTGTAGATGTAAGAAAACCTCATCCATCTTTTGGTTTACTTTATGCGGGAATTTTTTGTGCCATGCCAATTGTGATGTCAAAAGCGTGTTGGGCATAGGTAGGGTATTTCTAGGGTAATTGGTTTAAGACTTCTATAGAAGTCTGGTGTCAGACTTATATTTCTATCTTTTGTAATGAATTTCTGTTATTAGACTTATATTGCAGTTTGGAAAGGATGTGATTTTCTTAAGACTTATTTAGACTTGACGAGATGCAGCAAACACATAAGTACTACAAATTAAGTTTAAGCCAACAACAACAACCAACGATTAACACAACAAGTTCTTATACTTAGACAACTTAAAAAACGATTTGGAAACGAAATATTGTACTGGAAAGACACCAACATAACGATCGCCCAAAGTGATAAACCGCCCTCTTTTGAGAGTATCCAGCACAAAATACCAAATCTGGTCTCTCACAACCCATTCACCAAAATTAACAGGTAGATACACCATTATCTGTAAAAATAATCATGGAAAAACAACATTACCGATCTTAATGGAAATATCAGACTTCTTCGCGAAGTCTGATTCTATTAGATACATTGCCAGAATTATTAAAAAATTATTTAAAAATAATTACCGAACATAAGCATGTAAAACTAACGCAGGAGGAACATATACAACTAACACACATATAAAAAAAAATTAAAATCAACGAAATTCATCACAAATATACAAAAAATGGTTTTAAAAAAATTGTCAATCCAGACTGCCACAGAAGTCTGACAAACAGTACGTCACACCTCTATGGCAGTCTGAAAAAGAGGGTATTTTTGCAATTATAATGTTACAAAGCAGACTGCGAATGCCGTATGACGAAAAGTTATCAAAGCAGACTTCTATCGCAGTCTGACAAAAAGGGTATTTTTGCAATTGACCCAAACTTTGACTTTTTTTGTCAGACTGCATTAGATGTCTGAGGAAAAAAAAAAGGTATTTATGTAATTGACCAAAATTTTGACTTTTTTTGTCAGACTTCTCTTGCAGTCTGAAAAAATTATGGGGTAGTTTTGCAATTGACCGAAGTTTGACTTTCGTTCCCAGACTTCCAGGGCAGCCTAAAGAAATCCTTTAGACTGCGATAGAAGTCTGACAGAAATTGGTGTATTTTTTGCGTTGACCAAAATCTTCGATATCAGACTGCCATAGAAGTCTGAAAATTTGTCCCTCCTATTTAGACTGCCAAAGAAGTCTGATACTTTTCCCCCAATTTTGGTCAACTTTTGAAAAATTTCGGTCAATTACTACCAGTACCCTATTTTTTTCAGGCTTCTGATTCCGTCTGAAAAAACAGTCAACTTCCGGTCAAAGTTGCTCGTTTTTTCTTCATAATGGATATGAAGTCTGAATAAAAAGTCAAGTTTTCGGTCAATTGCAAAACTACCCTATGCCTCGATTAGAGGATTTTTCTTGATTTTTTTTTGTTTTCAAAGGAAATTACCAGACTTCAATTTTAATCTGAGTATTTAAAAGTCAATTGCAAAACTACCCTCTCGTTGACCATGTGGGTTTCATCAGACTTCTAAAGCAGTCTGAGTATACAACTCAAATCTGAAAATCGACGATATGCAAAAATTCGTACCTATATCCGTTTAGAGTTTGTTTTCACCCTCGTCGAGTGCCCATAACGTCTAATATCACTGAAATCCAGCAAGCCCAGCCGTGTTTTGCCGTTTTTATGCCATAAAAAATGATTTCGGTAAGTTTGAATCGGAAAATCGAGGAGAAATCGGAGAGGAGAACTCGCGAAAAGGAAGTCCGAGCTATATTCTTGGGCTTTAAGGCGAAAAAATGGGTTAGTTACTGCATTAACTCGTCGACGATGGTGGTTGTCGTGGAGGTTGAGAATTGATGGCAATGGAATTTCCGTAATTAAGTTAGATCTGAATTTTTTTTTGTTTTTTGAAAAAAACGTTAGACTCTTACAGCAGTCTGAAGAATGGTATTTGCGTGAATACCCAGATTCTTAAAGGGTAATTCGTGGGATTCTGAAAAATAAGAGAAAATTTGGGCATTTTTAGCTTTGACTTTAAATTGTAGGGTATTTTTGCAAAAACGCCTAGTATATAAGGGATTCGGGCCAATCCAATTATTACTAATTGGTTTTGAGTTGGAAACCAAATGGAATAATATGAGATCCAATCTCAGTCCTTAGCTTACACGTAAAGGGTCACTTGAGTTTTGAGTAACACGAAATTGCAGAGATCGATGAAATTGTGGGTGTTGGGTTACTTGGAGATCCACTACTATTCTTTGGGACCACCCTCTCCATTCCTAGCGTCACATTTTTATTTTTTTTTGAATATTAACAGCATAAAAGTATTGACCCATTTCTCTAATCCCTATACTTTTTGTTTCGATTAGTATAATGTCTTTAGTCGTTATCGCACCCTATAAGATCATAGTGTTGAAGATACTACCGACGAGAATGCTTTTGAAAGTGTGGCTTTGAAGAATGAATGTTTTTACACCGGATATTATAAAATGAATAATCTAAGATATATGTTTCACATGCATAATAAAACAAAATCTGTGAAACTTTTTTTATTTGTTTTAACATCAAATCTTTGAAACTCATAATTTTTTGTAAGACTATTTTTAATCCCATTATATTTTTACTTTAAACTTTATTTTAAAGTAAAATCTTCTCTATCCGTACTCTATTTCCAACTCCAAAATAGAGTAGTGAATATGATTACTCCAAATATAGAGTAATTGTATTCATTACTCTATTAAAATAAAAAATAGTGTAGAGTTTGAAAAAAATACAACTCTATTTTAAAATTACTCTATTTTAAAATAAAATATAGAGTAATACAATATAAATATTCTAAAATTTTAGATTTTTTTTAAAAAATATTAAAAATTTCATATTTTTAGCCTATAATCTCTTCCTCTAATTTTCGAGGCCAACCTTTAAAAATATCTTGAAAGCCTAGATCATCTTTCCTACATAGAAAATGGTGAAACTAAGAAGTCTTTTTCTTTGTTTAGAAAGTTAGCAAGATAGATTGAATAATCACTTGGTATATAAATTTTTTTTCCTCAACAATTGAATCATTTATTTTTGTTTATATATACCTTAGTATGAACGAGAATTTTTTGGTGGAAAAATGTAAATGTTCAGAAAATAAAGTAATATGCCCACGAGAAAATTATTCACCACTAATGAAAAAAAAAGTGGTGAGGTCACATAATTGAGTGACGCTTAAAACGGAGCTAATATTACATGTTATAGTTCCGAGTCTAAAGAATTACGGAATTCGGTCAATAACCGACTGGTAATAAAATATATATATATATATATATATATATATATATTATTCACCACTAATGAAAAAAAAAATTGACGATCGGTGCCAAGGGTAATTTTGTAATAGCAAAACGTAATGATCGCATTTGTTTTGGCATAACTTTATATAAAGACCTCAAAGTCATACCATTTTAACGGAAAAAAAGCTCTCCACACCCAAAAATAAAAGAAAAGAGACAGAAGACGAATCTTTAGCAACAATGGCGATGGCTTTCAAGATGGTAGAAGAATATATATATTTTTGTTTCTCTCTTGTTTAAGATTCTTGATCTGAATTTTGAAAATTTAAATTATCCGATGACCATCGCAGGCGACGACGGGGATGCATGTGACGGAGGAGTGTACGAGCTCGTTCATGGAGATGAAGTGGAAGAAAGTGCATAGATACATCGTGTTCAAGATCGAAGAGAAGTCCCGTAAAGTCACCGTCGATAAAGTCGGCGGCGCCGGAGAGAGCTACCAAGATCTCGTCGCTTCTTTACCGGTGGACGATTGTCGCTACGCCGTCTTTGATTTCGATTTCGTCACCGTCGATAATTGCCGCAAGAGCAAGATCTTCTTCATTTACTGGTTAGTCTTCCTAGCTCCCAAAATTAGAATTTGACATTTATACCCCTCTAATTGTATACACCAGCAAGGGTAGAATAGGTATTTCATTTATAGCAACGCCAGACAATAATGCTTTTTGAAAATAGTCTTATGGACAAAATGTGGAGGAAGAAACCGAACCGAACAAAAATTCATCAATCCAAAATCGAACCGAAATTTTATAATAGTCCAAGTTCCAACAAATAGAGAAATTCTTATACTAAATAGGTTAAACCGAATCCGAACCAAATCCAAATTTTATTTAACCGAACCATATACCGAAATTAACTAAAACTAATCATTTGTAAGCTTAAACTATGCAAAATCACATACTTAACCTATTAAGTATGCAAAGACACATTTACGGACATAAAACTATGCAAAAACACATATTAATTTGTAAACACATAAATTAACTAAAACTATGCAAAAAAAACATTTAAATAAACCAAAATTAAGTAAGCTTAATTATAATTTAAATATTTATTTTTAATTTAGTTTGATTTATTATCCAATTCGAATTGAAATTTTTTTCATACTGAACCAAACCGAAATAAAATCCCGTTCTAGATCAGACCTATATTCCTCAATATCTGGAAAACCCAAAAACACACCGAACTAAAAAACCGAATGTCCACTCTTAAAATCGGTTTCACGATTTTGTTTTCGGACACATATTTATATGAGCCGAAGGGTAAAATGGTAATTATATTTGTTATCGGAATTAGGTCGCCGGAAGCGTCGAGGATAAGGGCGAAGATTTTATATGCGACGTCAAAGGCTGGCCTGAGGAGAGTTTTGGAAGGGATTCACTATGAGCTTCAAGCCACCGACCCGACGGAGATGGGATTCGATATTATCCAAGACCGTGCCAAATGAATGAACTAATTATGTTTTAAATCACATAAAAATATGATTTGACTCACTTTGTCGATAATTAACATTGACTAGGTATCAATTAATGTTAATTATTGATGGTTAGTGCTTACTTTTTTTTTGTCCATTCGGTCTTTACCAGCAACACCTTTTTATTTATGTACTAGTGGTGCGGGCTCCAAAGTATGACAAAGTTATATTATCGAACATGGAATCTGATAATTATTTACAAAACAAATAGATGTCTTTAAGATCATGAATGTACCTACCAATTCGGTGGAAGAAGAAAAAGAATAGAAAGACCATACAAATGTTAACAAATTAGGCACATCCAAAAAGAAACACAAAAATATAATTTATGTAGGTTATGTCATTTGATGTCTCGATAGACGTAGGTTGAGACACAATGTTTAAGAGTACAAATGTTAACATGATCTTACAGACATCTATTAAAAAACCGCTAAACCAAAATATGCTTTCTAACAAAAAATTAAACACGAAAAATCCACGATCAATTATTGCGAAACCCGTATGAAGACACATAAGAAATTAACTAAAGATGTATTGTATTAAGATTTAGTTACTCATAATTAATCAATTATGAACATGTGAGCAATGGCGGCTCCTTCACTGGGTATAAGGTATGAGATTAAAGGCAACCAATATCACCCCTTTTATATGAGTTAATTTGTAAAAACGTCTTATATTTTTTATTTTGTTAAGGTTCAAAACAAATATATTTGAAAATATATTCAAAAATTAAACAGTGATATCGATAAAAAGAAACAAATCTGAAGAATGTGCACGAATAGATTTGAAGCCTCAAGTCGCGTTACATCAAACAAAATCATTACTAAAACAGTAGTGTAAGAAAATAATCAAAAGACAAAGGACCGATGTGCTCCTGTTAGACATGTCAATTTGAGTCCAAACCCGTGGGCCCCGCCCCAATAGACAAAGGACCGATTTATTTTTCATGATTATCGTATATATGATATACTTCAATATTTTCTATATTTATCTTTACTGATTTTTATTTTAAAATGGAAATTATTTTCGAAACCCTAGCGTCTTCGTGAGGCTATATATACCCCTACAATACCCGTCTCTTTTATACCAAATCCCCGAGAAGGTCATACCCAACCACTTTTTTTCTTTGTCTTTCGTTATTTGTTATTTGGCTTTCGTTTGATGTGTTTTTAATAACCGAAACATTTTTGTTTTTGTTTTTTTTGGAACGTTATAAGGAGTTCATTACGAAATAAAAGATTGGGAGTGTTCTAACATATTCAACCGCCCCGATTCCTCAGAAAGAAAACCGATATCTAAAAACCTACAAAATATCTCGAAATCAGTATTTAAAAAACAATTATACAAAAGAGTGGATTAAACCAACTTCTTTATTGATTAATACCTTCAAATCACGTATTGTTGCCGGGTTTAATTTTTTTTCTAAAATTATACATTATCCACAACTTATTTATCGATTATCATAATTAGTTATCCAATAATGAAAATCCGAATTGACCTATAGATGAAGAGGAAGTAAAAAAATGTTATCCATTAGGATGCACATATCCGAATATGTGATAAGGATGAACCCGGTGAACCTTTTTATAAACGATATCATTCACCACTTTTATTCCATAAATCCTCCATAACACTATCAAAGACATGCGCCAATCATAACCCTCATGTTTGAGCATTTCGTAGCCTTAATCTTGCGCAAACACCTTTTAATAAGGATGTGATTGGTTCATGTTTATGAGGTGGTACTGGAACAACTATTATTAATATCCACCTAGAGAGCATAATTAATAGCTATCTAATATGGATCATTTGGCCTCAGTTAGACGCTAGCTTCTTTTCGAGTCCACATGATATAAGGAACCCTCAGTCAAGATAGATGAGAAGGTGATGGTGGTGACGATATTGGCGGTGATACAAACATTAAAACGAACACCCAAAAATGAGTACTTTCACCAAATGTATTTATTGCCCAATCATACTCCTAGCGATTCAAGTTTTCTCCATGGTCAACAAATTTTTATTGAATGTTTTACTCGTTACCACAACTGCTTAAGGTACACCTAAAGTGCTTACAAAAAAATTTAAGTCTTTGTGAGCTCACCCACATACTCTGTTTTGCATGCATTGTATGTTTTTAAAAAACTATGCTTTTAAAGAGCTAGAAATCTAAAAATATCATTTAAACACTACTATAAGGTCGTAGTTGACTTGAGGTTAAAACTTTGTTAAGAATTCGCATGGTGAAGTTAATGCAAGATACTTTGTTTACATGCTTTAACCAAAAGGAGGTTGTTTAGTTTGTTACATGTTGATACATAAGTCTAAATTACATGTTTATGATCATGTAAATTTGTTAAGAATCCTCCTGATACCACGAGATTTAAACTTTGTTAAGAATCATTATGATCATGTAAATTACATGTTTACATGCTTTCTTTGGATGATCATTAAAAATATTTTTTGCTAGTGTGCCAAAACATTCAGTTAGATCATAGAGTTATTTTTTTACGCTAACCTGGTAGATAGATAACCATAACCATAGCAAAACCAACCAGAATTCTCATATCCATGTTTTCCCAAATGAACAAAGCAAAAAAAAATAAAAAAAAAAATAAACAAAACAAAAACAAACGACAAACCAAACTAAATTGGTTTTCGAAAACTTCTATGTAGACAACATTAATGGTTTTCTTTTGTAACTTTCTATTTTTGTCCGTGATGAGGATTTTCAAACCACTCCTCAAAATAACCCTGGAAACGGCAACATAAAGATGTCCATGAGAGAAGACATGCCTTGGTAAAAACAAACTCACCTTTTCTAGAGTTTGTCATGGCTTTTATTTATAGTCATTGCAAATGCAAGTGATATAAGGAATTGTCGATGTCGCATTCTAAAAAGGAACCCTGTATCCATATGAGAAACGAACATCCTAGGTATCAAGACCCTATCATCGAGACTTTTGTTAAACTTTCCTGTAATAACCCTAGGTTCGATAACATGATTAGCCATCTGAGTAACTATCAATCTTGTTCAATTGCACAATATACCTTTTGGATCAATGTTGCTGAGCAACATAATAAAAGCACCTACCTTCAATGCCAACTTATGGTTAGGAAACCCATAAGTCTTGACACTGTTTAGGAACTTTTGCGTGTAAACCATGTCATATGTAGTACTTCTGTAAGGAGTCTTGATACTATCAGAACATAGATAAACTTTTTCATCACTTACCGAATGAACAAACATGGTTACGGTTAAGGCAACACATAAACATATATAAATACTAATGACACAATAGAAGACATGAAACAAAACACTATTACTTGGTAACTGCGGCATCATATAATTAATCATTAATCATCTCAATATAGCCTTCTCCTTGAAGAACTTAGGATCAGTTCTCGTGGCAAACTAATCTCCGTAGATCTCTCTCACAATTGATCTAACAGGATCGTCGCAATCCATTATCAAAAAATCTTCATGAATCTTGATTTCAGACTTACCACTGTTAGACTCGCTCAAAGTGGCCTTACCGTCTTCGATGTCCAGAATCCACACCAAAAAAGGTTTTAGATCTTCGGCATCACGATCACTAAGCCCCACGTGAAGCCTCATGTTTCTTGTAAGAGCACCCACATTGGTGCAAAAAGAGGGTGTCTCAACACATGTCTCAGATTAAAAAAATATTAAAACATTAGAAAAGTAAGAGAAAGAGAGAGAAAGAGAGAGACAATGTCTTCTCTGAGACATTTTGAGACACATGTCTCAACTTAAAAAAATATTAAAATATTAAAAATAATTTTTTTATTGCTTGAGACATAGATGTGGGATGCAGATGGTCTAAGCATGAAAACCTTACAACTCTTCCAAAGCACTGGTGAATTAAGAGCATCTAAAACCGTCTCCACCCTAGATCCATCCGGGATAACTGGCAATATTTGTCTAAAATCTCTACCAAATACGATAACCTTACCTTCGAATGGCTTATTACACTTTAGCACAACACGCATGCTTCCAACGTTTCAAAACAATGTTTACTCATCATCGGAACCTAAGTGCTGAAGTATATATTTTCTTGTGGCCCAGTACGATGAACCCTAATGATCAGTCCTTATGAACTTCTATAAGAGTATCTAGTGAGAAGGAAGCATAAACAATCGGTTTTGTTTCCCCACAAGTCTTTATTGCTCGGTTGTAAGCAGAATCGCCTCTATTGAATCCAATTGGAGAGTTATAACGGTTTGGTGAAGTATTGGTTGCCCGAGATCCGGCTACACCCAAGAGTGTTTCCATCAAAGCTTATATTCAAACTCGGTTCTTGATTCAAACCAAGACCAAAGTTAGTTAAAAAAAACGATTTTGATCAGTGATACTGACATGACGTGTATAGCTGCGAAAACAAAAAATACACGTCATCACTTCGCATCAATTTCGAGCCAAAGAGGAAAATTAAGAAACAAATGATTGTTTAACTACTATGTCTTGTTGCTCAACAGATTTTAACAAACAAACTAAACCATACATAGAGAGAAAAAACATAATAAATGAATGTGAGGAAGAGCAAACCAAGAATATAGAGAACATAATAAATGTGTGGTAATGTCTGAGACAATTATGTTATGTTAACGATTAACTCTCACTATTGTAATTATGGTTAGATGGCAGAGACGATTACGTTAACGATTAACTCCCATTATAATTATGGTTAGCTCGTTGAACATAAAATGTGTTTTTGGCTTACAGTAGGGTAAGGCCACTTGTAATGAACATTCCACCAATCGAATAAAACTTGTCTTGCTTCTCTCGAACGGTAGCTTTCTTTTCTTCTTCTTCTTTTAAAATTCTAGTTTTAAAGAACTGATATGGATTCTGTAAAGCAACATGTCCTTGAGATCACGGTCTTAGCATCTTTGTTTCCCATCTTGTGATATCTCATCACATTCACTCAACTACTCGTGAGATGAAATTGCATCTTCCGCACCTTGTGCGGGTATAAACTAAATTTTTAAAAGTTGATATATTAGTTTATTTATAGATGGATAATCCGGTTTATAATTTGGCTTTGTTTTGGACATTTTAGTATTAAACATAATATCATTTTTTGTAAACTGTTTTAAAGTTTAAACAACAAAATACCAATACATAATATAAATATTACTCCATCTGTCTTAAATAAGTGATGTTTTAAGGTTTTTTTGTTCTCAAATAAGTTATGTTTTCAGTTTTCAATACAAAATTAAATAACTTTTTATTGTTTTTGACGATTCCGAATTCGGAGCAGGAATCGGAGCTTCGCCAGCGCTTTCGTGCAACGTAATTGAACCATTGGCACAAAGATGCAAATCTTTTAACCAAACTAAAAAAAAATCATGCTACTTCGTGTATATACACAAACAAAACTCTGTAAAATAATATACACATTGAAATCAAAAGAAAATCAGAAGCCAAGAAGAAAACCACAAACCATCCTAAACCGAAAAAAGCAGACAAATCTTCATCTTTTGAATATGATGTTAATTTAATTATATTGCAGACCTTGCTCCAAGTTATTTGGATCATCATAAGTTCAAAAGATAAGAGGTGATGAATTACTCTTCATAACGTGTCGAGTAACATAAGGACCAGTTTGTGAATCCTCATGATCGTATTTTGCTTCTTTTATTAGTATCAAACCAGCTCAGATTCAAAAAGGATATAATTTAAAGCTGATACATAATGAAACATTGTATAGCAAAGGAATGAAGCTTACATCCATAGAAAATTTGAACCAAATCTCTATTTTTACCTTATAAAGTTATGAATCCTCAAAAAAAAATTTCTTAAATACTAAGAAGAAGCTTCATTATCACGTAACCAAATTTATTATGGAGACTCACTGATAAGGCACAAACTACGTGCGACATTATTATCAAACCTGATGTGGAAACTGCTCAACCACCTACAAGAACATATCCTATTGGTATGGCCTCAATCATCTCTCTCAAAGACAAAACCAAATAATTTCTAGCCTCAAACGTTTCCTCAAACCTCAAACGCCACCGACTCAGTCATCGGACTCATATGGTCACCAACAGAGGCGGAGCTACTTGGGCTATAGTGGGGTCAGCTGACCCCTATGATTTTTGTTTTTGTTTTTATGTTATATCCTCAAATAAATTTAACTGACCCCATTTTAAAAAAAAAGTTTGACCCCATCAAAAAATAATTTAGTAGTAAAAAGCCTAATTTATTTGTTTAGTTGAGCTCACGTTTAGTTTGAGACTCAATTAAAATGCAATTATGAATGATTTATTGCTTATCCATAAATTAAATAAAAATGGTATCTATTATGTATCTATTTTTGCCCAACACAAAAGAAAAAAAATCATAAAACTAAACATTTTATCTTTGTTCCTTTTTAAGTTTTTCGATGAACAAAAACAAAAATCTAAACTATCAGTTTTCTGTTGAATTTCAAGTTAATATTTTTTTTGTCTTTTTAAAATTTACTTTCACATGTTTAGATTATACTCTTATCTTTTTGTTAAATTAATGATTATATAAATTAAATTCATTGAAAAATTTAGGGTTTATATTTATAAACAGTAAATTCAAATATCGCTTCATTGATCGATTTTTAATGATTATCTCGTTTATTTTATCTAACAAATATTATTTAAAGATATAACATATGAAACGGTGATTAATCCAAATTTAAGTTAAGACTAAACGTAAAATATATTTGTAGATAATTGTTTTAGTATATATATTTTCTGCCCCCAGTAAAAAAAGTTCTACCTCCGCCACTGGTCACCAATACCATCGACGATCACCCTCACCGCCAGTAATATCACCGCCATGATCACCTATACCATATCCTCATCTCTATATGACTCATCATCACAACCAAAAGGGTCATCCATATCATCACCACGAGTATCACCCTCTCCACCATTAATTACCATCACCTCTGATCTTTAAAAAACAATTTAAAAAATAAAAAGCGTGAATTTGAAAAGAAAAAAAAAGAATACACAAAAAGAAAAAAGAAAAAAAGAAAACAAATATATAAAAAACCATATACAAAAAATCTAATAAAGGAATTTATATATCACCATTAATATCCGACACGCACCGGCAAACCATCCACACCAACCCGATCGAACGTCCCATTCAAATTTGGTTGACGGTTTTGAATACAACAAACCGAAACCAAAAACTTTGAAACATGATGGTGTTGCACTGAATCTTTGACGTAATACACATGCTACGATCATTGACTTCATAGACTCCCTTTAGAATGAGGGAAAACACCAGACAAAACAAACACACAATAAAAAAACATGTTGTAAAATTAAAAATAAAATATCATTCTACACAGTTCTATAAACAAACCTTCTTCATACGACACTCGTCGACGAACCACCTACTCATTCGATCGAAAATCCCAAAGAAACTTAAGTGAAAGTTTTGAATACAAAAAGCTGTCACTAAAGAACCTGCAACTCGCCAAATCAGCAGCGAATCTCCGAGAGAAAACCCTCGAGCTGAATGCTGCATAGCATGACATCCAATATAATTTTATTTTAAATAACAAAAACACTTATTTTTACCCAAAAAAAAACACTTATGAGCAAGTTCCACGATAAACACAAAAACATATAAGAAATGAATTCCACAAAAATAGATAAAATCTATGAAGTGTGTCTTTGTCCTCACGAAAGACATAGGGAACATTATATGAATGCAACGGATTGCAAGCGGTACGATCGATACCTCCATGGCAACAAAACTCATTGGTGCCCGATATAGGCCTATACAACCAAATAGGAAGAGACTCACACGAATTCGCGAGCATATCAAGATGAACAACATAAGCAAATTGAGCTGAAAAAAAACAACCAACCAAAAAAAAAATCAAAAGGCGAGGAATATTATAAATAGCAACAAATAAACAAACAATTAATTCAAATGTCAAACCCAAAAGAAACATAGACAAAACACATAAACATATAATCCATATCGTTATTAAACCGTCACAGTGAAACATGTTGCCCTGTCCAAAGGCCACAAAAGATGTATTAGAACCAAAAAAAATATAGAGAACATGTAACTAAACAAAATACGCAAGCAACGCTGGGATGCAAAATTACTGGGTTGTAAGAACGACTCCACCCACGCACCATATTCATCAATGGAGAGTCCAAGTTCACGAGCTGATGAACACACAAAAGAATCATTAGAAAGGTAAAGAGAGAGCACCATATTGCAAAATTAGGTAAAATAAAATTACATTAATTTTTGGATGCATAAAAAGACTTAAGATGAGTCGTATTTATATAATATCATGATATGCATTAGGGTTTTATTTTTAATGATAATCACTATAATTTGCCATATTTTTTTTCAACTAACCAACAGCCGCGATATTAACAAACTTTATTCATATCTAACTTTTTGGATATGGACAAGATTTACCTTAATCATTATCGATAAAATATAAAAATTCCTTTTATACAATTATCGATATAACCAAAATTTTACTTTTTATCAACATTTACGATTCAAATATATTTCTGTTTATTTTGGGCCTATCGCAGTCCACGCAAAAACACTCAACAACCGAATATAACCTGATCCCGGACCGAAACTTTGCAACCGTTAACATGAACTAACATTGACTGTTTCAAAATCTAACCCACATTAATTGATTATACCGTGCAATCCAAAGAATCAAAAAATAAACAAAACTATCTAACCAAACCAAAGTGCTATCAACATGCTATCGAATACTTGATAGACTAAACCGTCCAGCTCAAAAAAATAATAAAAATTTGACTAATCAAATCATACGGCTTATAACCACATAATGGAAGAACCATATCGAAATCGTAAAGCGTACCACATGAATAACTCGGCTCCGGTTTTTTTAAAAGAAGAGAACCGGTTCCAATTGAGCCAAACACAGAATAACGCATCGAACCGGATTTAGGAGATTAAAAATTTGAACCAAGAAATAGTATATTCTCCTTATCTAGGCGCCATTTAAATTGTATAATTTCTAATTTAGCTAAGTCCATGGTTGTCATTATCATTAGCATTATATTAACAGAATATATTTACTTACAATTATCGAATATAACATACGATATTTGGTTTGTTTTTTTTCAACAGAACACAAACCGGTTAACCATCGGTTTTTTATCTTTCTTGATTAGCATCATTGGTTAATTGCCTGGATTAACATCAAAGGGCGACGACTATAAGTGACAAATACGATGCATAACCAAATAAACGTTACTTGGTTTACTACTGCTCATTGGTTAATCGCCTGGATTGGTCTAGACGCATATTCAGATTATTTCGGTTTATTACACATTATTTAGATTTTTTTTTTTTTTGTTGTTCTACAAATTTGAGTGTCGATTACTACCCGACCGGGTTGGTATGGGACCTAACAATCGGTTTGGTATGAAAAATCATTCATATATACCGATTAGAAGACGGATCGAGCCCCCGGTTTTGTTAAACCCTAATAATAACAAAAAGCGACCAACCGATAAACCAAGATTAAGACATGAAATTTGGAATAAACCAAGCGATTAAGTTAAACCGAGCGTCGGTTTGATTTAAGTGATGAGGACATGTCATCAGATAGTAACGAATGAAATTATGACAAATAATCAAAAAAAAAATTGAATGAGGGAGGATTATTCTGAGGCCGCCACATAAGATTATGACTTCACAAATAATAGTATGATTAATTTTTGGATGCATAAAAAGACTTAATATGAGTCGTATTTATATAATATAATGATATGCATTAGGGTTTTATTTCTAACGATAATCACTATAATTTGTCATATTTTTTTTCAACTAACCAACAGCCGCGATATTAACAAACTTTATTCATATCTAACGTTTTGGATATGGACATGATTTACCTTAATCATTATCGATAAAATATAAAAATTCCTTTTATACAATTATCGATATAACCAAAATTTTACTTTTTATCAACATTTACGATTCAAATATATTTCTGTTTATTTTGGACCTATCGCAGTCCACGCAAAAACACTCAACAACCGAATATAACCTGATCCCGGACCGAAACTTTGCAACCGTTAACATGAACTAACATTGACTGTTTCAAAATCTAACCCACATTAATTGATTATACCGTGCAATCCAAAGAATCAAAAAATAAACAAAACTATCTAACCAAACCAAAGTGCTATCAACATGCTATCGAATACTTGATAGACTAAACCGTCCAGCTCAAAAAAATAATAAAAATTTGACTAATCAAATCATACGGCTTATAACCACATAATGGAAGAACCATATTGAAATCGTAATGCGTACCACATGAATAACTCGGCTCCGGTTTTTTAAAAAGAAGAGAACCGGTTCCAATTGAGCCAAACACGTAATAACGCATCGAACCGGGTTTAGGAGATTAAAAATTTGAACCAAGAAATAGTATATTCTCCTTATCTAGGCGACATTTAAATTGTATAATTTCTAATTTAGATAAGTCCATGGTTGTCATTATCATTAGCATTATATTAACAGAATATATTTACTTACAATTATCGAATATAACATACGATATTTGGTTTGTTTTTTTTCAACATAACATAAACCGGTTAACCATCGGTTTTTTTATCTTTCTTGATTAGCATCATTGGTTAATTGCCTGGATTAACATCAAAGGGCGACGACTATAAGTGAAAAATACGATGCATAACCAAATAAACGTTACTTGGTTTACTACTGCTCATTGGTCAATCGTCTGGATTGGTCTAGACGCATATTCCGATTATTTTGGTTTATTACACATTATTTAGATTTTTATTTTGTTTGTTCTACGAATTTGAGTGTCGATTACTACCCGACTGGGTTGGTATGGGACCTAACAATCGGTTTGGTATGAAAAATCATTCATATATACCGATTAGAATACGGATCGAGCCCCCGGTTTTGTTAAACCCTAATAATAACAAAAAGTGACCAACCGATAAACCAAGATTAAGACATAAAATTTGAAATAAACCAAGCGATCAAGTTAAACCGAGCGTCGGTTTGATTTAAGTGATGAGGACATGTCATCAGATAGTAACGAATGAAATTATGACAAATAATCAAAAAAAAAATTGAATGAGGAAGGATTATTCTGAGGCCGCCATATAAGATTATGACTTCACAAATAATAGTATGATGTTACGACTGACGTTGCTTTTTGATATTTGTTGTTAATTATCTCTTTTTGTCGGTTAAAGCAACCATGAAAAGGGAATGAATCTCTCTTAATAGTAACGATATATCATAAATAATTACGTATATATTTGTGAGAGAAGGTGGTCTTGTTCGTTCTGCAGTCGCTAGCGATGAAGATTAAATTATGTTCATTTTTTATTTGCTGGCGATAGCAATAAAGTTCAGCGATTATTTTATAGCCGCTGTTATAGCAANTAATTATTGATGGTTAGTGCTTACTTTTTTTTTGTCCATTCGGTCTTTACTAGCAACACATTTTTATTTATGTATGTTACGACTGACGTTGCTTTTTGATATTTGTTGTTAATTATCTCTTTTTTGTCGGTTAAATCAAACATGAAAAGGGAATGAATCTCTCTTAATAGTAACGATATATCATAAATAATTACGTATATATTTGTGAGAGAAGGTGGTCTTGTTCGTTCTGCAGTTGCTAGCGATCACGATTAAATTATGTTCATTTTTTATTTGCTGGCGATAGCAATAAAGTTCAGCGATTATTTTGTAGCCGCTGTTATAGCAATATATTTTAATGATTGGTCGCTGAACCGAAATTTTAAAACGCTAAATTTTACAACGATTGAGATTTTTAATCGTTAGTCGCTGAAATCTATCATTGGCGACTAGAACAAGATTTTAGCGATGCGGTTAATCCCTGATCGTTGACGACTATGAAACGAATAACAAAATATACTGCTGATCACTATAGCTTATGACTTGTCGCTACCGTTGATCGTTATCGCCATCGACTTATCTTCTATCATTGTCAATCGGTTCTAGTTCTAGACCAAATTCGACCAAATTATGGGCATACATTATTAGAAAATATCGTGGATACAATATTGTAGATAGTTTTTTTTTTTTTTGAAAAAACAAAATACGGACGTGACTTTTTTTTAATATGAATGGAATTATTTGTGATGTTGAAAGCAGAAATAGACAACCGTACAGTTGGCAAGAAGATAACTTCGAACAATTACGTATGAAGAGATTAGATTGCCTACCTTTAACGACGTCGACATTAGTCAACTTATTTCTTCTTTTTGGCAGGTAGAGTCTGATTCGCCTCCCTCGTGGTGCCCAAACATTTGTGAGTTTTTTTTTTTTTTTTGGGAATCTCAGGACCGAACTGCAAAAGCCCCTACCATTATTTATTTAAGAGATTCAACCAAAATTATATATGTTAGAACCAGGCTTTTTAGAGCCCAAGGTAAAAAGAAATTTAGACTTTTTTTTGGGGTAAGTTAAACATATAGCCTGTAATAATCTAAAAATTAAATATATGGAGTGTAATAATTTGATATTAGTTTTGCAAAAACAATTTTGTAGATTCTGACCAAAATGTCTTTATTACTAAAACCATGAGAGAGAATAGAAAACAGAAGACAAAATATATGTTTTGCTTCATACATTTGGTTTAAATGCTCAGAATAACAGATAATTATGTTATTATTATTAGATAATATAAGTATCACAATAATACATAAATAAATTATCCGATGACACTATTCAGCAACCGCTAACTAGTATGATATCTCGATAAGTTTATGGTTATCCGATAACTATATTGGATAACTATTTGATTAACATGATAACTAGTATGATATCTCGATAAGTTTATGGTTATCCGATAACTCCGATAACTATAGAATGTTACTGTGTTAACAATAATATCCGATACTTGTAATATTTCGATAACCAATACAGAATATGAAATTGTCATGTTAATCTAGTTATCATATCATAAATTATCCAAACCCAGTAAAAAGAAATTGAACACACCTGCGGTGGCCACCGTCGCCACCACCGCCGCCACACGATCACTGCCACCAACAATGTTACTCTCACCGACACCATCACTATCCTCCGCCGGTGTTATCGTCACCACCGTCACCATCGTCACCGCCTTCGCCGTCTTTACCATCGTCATCACCGATTTCGTCGCCATCGCCATCGTCATCGCGGACATCAATCTCCATCTCCATCGTCGTCCTCCTTCTTCACCTTTCTTCTTCGTATTTCTTCTTCGCCGACATTCGCTTGATGAGATAGAGAGATACAAAAGTAAAAGTGAAATTAGTTATAAAACAAAAGGGTAAAAATGAATTTTGGTGGATAAACAGTAAGTGATGAATAGTCACCATGAGAGATCTAATTTCAGGGTTATTGAAGACCATGCATTGCATATACCCTTCTTTTAAATCAATGATTATGAATTTATCGATTAAAACTTGTTTTGATAATATTTTAAGATATTTCTCATAAACTAATAACTTTATAATAAATTAATAAAATATCATAAAAAGATTCACTAACATGTAATAGAACTCATCAAAAATGAAATAAAAGGGGATTTATATAAACAAATAATTTGTTTGTCAAAATTGTCATATCCAAAAGAATATTTAGAATTTCTTTGGATTTGATCGTCTTTCCTTGGATTTTCAACACTCATTCCTTTGTAATGATGAACATGATTATACAATTTCAAAAATCCAAAGAAAGTCGATCAAATCTATTCGAAACCTCCAAATTCAGAATCAAATCCAAGGGAAGTCACTCAAAACCTCACTCAAAACCTCACTCAAATCCATATATGTTCACTAGGAATATTTCGATTTTACAAATCAAAACTAAAAAAAACAAAATATTTTTCAAATCTAGATTCATCGCATGATTATACAATCTCGAAAATCCAAAGAAAGTAGATCAAATCCGTGAAAGTCACTTGAAACTTCCAAATTCAAGGAAATATTCATATTTTAAACTCGAATCCCAAATTTATCAGAAAAAATCAAATAAAATCACATGAGATCCAATTGTTTCTCATTACCAACCATCAAATCCACGTGAAAACTTATTGTTTCCTCGTTTCTTCCTCCCTCCGTTTTTTCGTTTTCTGCATTTGTTTCCTCTTTTACCCATTTTCTCACGTAATGACTTTTCAAACAAATTTCAAACTGTTCAAATATTTTTAGTGAGCGGGATTGTGCATATTCGGGACATTGTGTACTAAAACCGAATTTCTCAAATGGTTACCCTCCAACACCTACATAAACATAACTACCATAAGTCTCATGCCTAAGGGAACACAAATTTATTAAGAGGGAAAACTTGATAAAAGAGGAAAAATACCTGAGAGTTCTTCACACTGCCATATATGGTTTATGTGAAAACGAATCCTACAAAAATATAGTAGCTTGGAAGAGGATAATCAGTTGTATACCAAGTATCAATCTAACAAAATAAAATAAAAAAACAATGAGAACTATGAAACCAAACCACAAGAAAATAACTTATGTTACAAAGAACCTACAAGGGATTTATGACAGAAAGGTTCCCAGACAGAAAGTAAAGTTTGGTTTAAATCAGTAGGATTTCGCAAAAACTTGAGATTTACTTTCCGCCTCATATTTTGTTTTCAAATCTTTTTTCAAAACTAATGAAACTCACCGGCATTAATTGCGTCTTTGGATTTTCCATTTCTCAAAACTTTGAGAGAGACTCTTTCTTTGGGTTTATTCAAAGCTATGAATTTATCCATATGCATCCAAAGTCTCTTCTCAAATAAATCTGCAAGACAAATAAATTGAGAAACAATCTAACATTCAAAACATAAGATAAATTTATACCTTTTCCATCATCTTCTATCAGGATACCATCAACTTTGAGAATCACATCATCCTCCTCCAAAGTTTCTTTAACTTGTGAAAACTCAGTTATCTCAGTCACAAGAATGCCGGTCATCTTTTTTTGTCATCTGAAATATAGTCTGCATCATATGATTATCCATAGGTTGTGTAGATATGCCGAGGGAACAAAACCCAGTATATTCTCCTTCCACAATACTAGCTAAAAAAAGCTCAACAACTGGAGATGGGATAACATAGCTGCAACACAAAAATTAACTAATTATGATCCATTATTACGGTGATATATGTAACTATCTAATTGACAAAATACGAATATTCAAAATTTTCAAAACAAAGAAACATAGTTTAGTTTAGTTTCATTAACCCTATGTTCTTTCTGTCACACACCTTCTAAAAGGCTACACCAACCACTTTATTTCCCATGAATACGGGCATGCCACTGTTTCACGGGTTGATCGTTGCGTCGATTTGAAGCGTTGGAAGTCTGAGATTGCTTATGCTATGATAGTATACATTTGTATCGATTCTTGATACTATACCACTTGTGATACATTTGCCCTCACCACATGCAGATTTTGATGGAGGTAATCGATTAAATTGTAAAAAATATAAGTTTTTTTTTAAGGAAAAACAATACAAATTATTAGAATCAATCCAAATATCTTCAGGATATCTGACTATGAGATTTTGAATGCGATTGAAGATATAATTCACGCACAAAGACAACAAGGTAGTTCACAAACAGCCGATGTGGTTCTTTGGCGACAACAAGGGGAATGTATATGAGAACCATATGCACTCTATTTGAATTCTTTGATTTAATTTTTCAAAAAACATTTCAAAACTCAAAAAAAGATCATTCATTGTAAGTATGGATTTTGTTTTGTTGAATAAATTTTACATTAAAAAAAAAGCTGAAACTCGAGCTTTCCAGAGGTATGTAGATCGTCACATGGTTCCTCACGTTTTCACGGGAAACTGGCTCGCAAAGTTGCTGGTCGTAATTGTTGTTTACGGCGGTGGCCGAAGCAAAACCGGCAGAGGTTCACTGCCAATGTAGTTTAGTTTTGTGATTGGGCCTTCACTTAGTTTTGTAATTGGGCCCAAATTAATTATCAAGCCCAATTCATGAGAGAGAATCAAATAGGCCCACAACACCAATCTCATACCTTTTGCTTCCCATTTGCTTCTCCGTCGACCTCGTCTGAAAACCTCCCAAGCTTGCGACTCCATCCCGTCGATTGTAGACTTTTTCAAATCTCGATTTCAAACTTTCTCGACTCTGATTTTGCGACAATCCAAACGGACCCGATGTCATCTCGTCGGCCCTTGAATCTATAATTCTCTGAGGATTAGATCTCGATGAAGGCTTCTCGATTTTTGGCGGCAGCGGCCGCGAGGGTTGGACCGGCGATGAGGAAGCAGGTGTTAACCTTGACGGATGAAGCTGCCTCTAGGGTTCATCATCTCTTGCAGCAGAGGCAGAAACCTTTCCTCCGATTGGGCGTAAAGGCTCGTGGCTGCAACGGTTTATCATACACTCTTAATTACGCCGGTAACGTCACACAACTCTCTTGAATTTCATTTGCTTGATGATTTCAATTTATCGGCGGCGCGAAATCGTTGTTTCTCTGATTTTGGGTGGAATCGATCGTATTACCAAGTTTGAATCTTTGATTTTAGGGCATTGGTTTTTGGATTTTTTGATCTTGTGCTGAAAAAACCTAACTTTTCCGTGTATTTTTCCTAGTCATGTCTTTGATGGCAGTAAGGCTTGGTAAAAATTGAGATTTGGTAATGCTTATGTGTGTTCAATAGTGATGAATTTGTTTTTTTGGCTTATCGATGAAGAAGCCATATGCATTAATATGAATCAAGTGCATACTTAGTTTTAGATTCAACGATTCTGGGATGTTTCTTGTCTTATGAGACAAATTCAGGGACACTAGTCACTAGCTGAATGCATAGGACCATAGGTTCCTTAAAAGCCTCTAGATGTTCGCCTCAGGTTTATCCTCTGATTTTTTAGCTCGTCGATGAGAAAGCCATATGCATTGCTATGTTCCAAGTGCTATCTAGTTTAGAGTTAAAAAATTTGGTGGATGTTTCTTGTCTTAAAGCGTCTAGTTTAGAGTAAAACATTCAGGTTGGGTGGGTGGATGCGTAACATTATGTGTTCTCAAATTTGATAATTACGCTCATCAGTGAAGAAGCCATGCGCATTTCCTCCAATGGATGTTTCTTGTTTCCTGTGAAAAACTCAGGGACAGTAGTTGAATACATAATTGCATTTAAAGTTTTCGTGTCCTCAAACTTGATAGTTAGGTTTACATTCAATTTTGTTTATATCTATATGACTGAATCGAAAAATGTACTGGACTAGCCAACAAAGCAGTCTTGAGTATCCTTTTATGGTTCGTTACGATGTACTGATTTCTCTATCTTTCCATCAGGTAATGCACAATTTATCATTACTAGGAATTTTCAGAGTTTCTAGCTATGTTAGATGCTGTTGATTGTGTGTCTTTAGCCGTTGTTTAAGTATGTTCTTTTTCTCCGCGAGTATCGTTTTAGATGAGAAAGGGAAATTTGATGAGCTGGTGGAGGAGAAAGGTGTGAGGATACTTGTTGAACCAAAGGCCTTAATGCATGTGATTGGAACTAAGATGGATTTTGTAGATGATAAACTCAGGTTTGGACCTCTATCGCATTACAAACCCCAAAGTCTGTTTTATATGTTCTTGTCGATTTTCAAAACCCCATAAACCTCTTCTTCTTTTTAATTGTAGATCAGAGTTTGTGTTCATCAATCCTAACTCACAAGGGCAATGCGGGTGTGGTGAATCGTTCATGACAACATCTACCTCCAGTTCTAAGCAGAGTGGTAGTTAGCACACGGGCGATGCACTGCATATAAAGCTGTATCAGAGTCGGATGAGAAATTGAAGGAGTTGAGTTTTATGATTGTGTGCGACTTTAGGCATAGATTGGTCTCTTCATTGCATGTACAATAGAAGCTGTCGAGTCGTTGCTTAGAGATCTTTCTGAAGCTATGTTTTTAGTGGAATGGGTAATTTGTGTTTGTGTTTTCATGAGACCAATTCATGTATTCTTTATAAGATGTTGGATTATGTAAATTAATTTTTGGATACCACTAAGGCCTTGGATAGAATCAAAACTCATTCGGGATAATTTGCTTTTCAATTCAAAAGTTAGGGTTGGTCTGGTCCAGCCCACTGTGGATAGAATGAAATATGTACTAATCAAGTGATAACAGAGGACATAAGATTGTCTATTCCACGGGTTTTATGGAGTATTTCGAAAAACAGAAATGCCATTTTGTTATCTGTGGAAAACCATAGGACCATACCATCTTCATAAGTGTTGTTTCCCATATTCCGGAGAGAGCTTAATCGGTTATTTAAACCAACCAGACTCATGGTTTTTGTTGATGAGTCTGATTATACGCTGAGCTGCCCATGCTCGCGGCTCTCGTTTTCATAAAAAAAACAATTCAAAAAGTCTGGTAAAGCGGCCCAATTTTTTTTTTTTTTTTTTTT
>PKML01048071.1:71101-88014 GCA_002933935.1 Eutrema yunnanense | reverse complement strand
TGGTATCGATCGATACCCTCGGTATCGATCGATACCTTCTGTATCGGGCTTGTTCTTCAAGGGATACCGAGGACACACCTCGGTACCGTTGCTCGGCATTAAGGGCTTTTTGCCCCGGGTTCTCCCTGCGCCAGTACCGACCCGTGATACCGAGCAGTGGCATCGATCTCTGGCATATGGAGCTTGGGTATCGATCGATACCGAGGGGTATCGATCGATACTGGGTGTTTGGATACCGAGGACACACCTCGGTATCTTTGCTCCGTGTTAAGGCTTTTTCCCCCGGGATTCCTCCTGTGGTGATACCGAGCTGTGACACCGAGCAAAGGCATCGATGTAATCCCCTGAAGCTTTGGTATCGATCGATACCGAAGGGTATCGATCGATACTTGGTGTTTGGCTCTGCTTTTACCTGAAAACGCTCCAAAACATGCAATAACTCACTAGGACCTAATGCAAATGTCCTAAACTCTAAATGGGACCTAAATGCAAGATAAGACCATGATTATGCATGAGAACTATACAAAACCATGCATGAAATGCATGCTAAAACATGTAATATGAGAGTATATCAAAAGGAGAAGATGCAATCTCAAGAAGTGGAAGTTAAAAAATCAGAGGAAGTTAAAAAAATCAGAGGAAGGAAGAATCTCTCTACCAAGGGAATCAAAATCTTCCCATAAATTTGTCAAGGCTGCTTCAAACTTGGTCCCAAAGGATTTATCCAAAGAAGGACTGAGAAAGAAGATAACGAAGAAGCCTAAAAACCAATCTTAATATCAGATTTTATTTGGAATATTATGGGTTTCAATAAGAAGAAAAAGCATGATGTTGTGAAAAATTGGTGTAGAGAGAATGATTTTCTATTCGGAGGTCTGATAGAAACTCGGGTAAAGGAAAACAAAGCAGAGGGTATTATAGCAGAAGTTTTTCCGGGATGGTCCTTCATAAATAACTATGAACATCATAGATTGGGAAGAATTTGGGTGGTTTGGAGTGATTCGGTTCGTCTAACGCCAGTGTTCAAGAGTAATCAACTGATTACAGTGCTGGTTAAGCTACAAGGAACAGAAGAAGAGGTTCTTTGTTCGTTTGTGTATGGATCAAATTTTGTGGAGGACAGAAAGGACTTATGGAATGATTTGCGTGGGCATTTTGGCTCTCCGATCTATAGAAAATTCCGTTGGATGATAATGGGGGATTTTAACGAGATCCTTGAAAGGGGAGAGCATTCTTGCCCTCACTCTTCTTCGGTCCCATCGTGTGGAATGTCAGATTTCCAAGATGTCGTTAGAGATGGGTCGTTAACTGATATGGGAAGTCATGGTCCCCTCTTTACTTGGGGAAATAAGCGAACAGAAGGGTTGGTGTGCAAAAAGTTAGACATGATCCTGATCAACAATAACTGGGTCAACCAAAACCCAAATGCGTACTGTGTTTTCGAATCAGGGGGATGTTCTGATCACCTGAGATGCCGATTCCATATTGACGGGGAAGTCTATCGCAGGAAGACGCCTTTCAAATTCTCAAATGTTATTGCTTCCTTACCTCAATTTCGGGAAAAACTGAAGGAGTATTGGGATGGAACGACTCCATTGTTCAAATCTACATCTGCGTTATTCTGATTTTCAAAGAAGCTGAATTTTTTGAAACCACTGATTAGGCAGATGGCAAGAGAAGCATTAAGTGATATATCCCAAAGAGTAAAAATTGACTACGAGAATCTGTGTGTAATGCAGGAGATGAACCTGCAAGCGCCGACGGTGTCCACTCAAAGAGAAGAGAATGAAGCCTTTGCTAAATGGGAAACAGCGGCAAGTATAGAAGAGAGGTACTTGTTTCAAAAATCAAAACTAAACTGGATGAATGTGGGAGATAAGAATACTAAAGTGTATCACCGGCGGTGAAGATACGAGAGATTCGAAACGGGATCAGGGAATTAGAGGTTCAGGATGAAGCTATTATTAGTGGGAGAAATGCAATAAAAGAAGCTGTTGCCCAACATTTCAATTCTTTCCTGAACCACAACCCGGATGATTATCAAGGTATGAGCATGGATGCGATAGGTGAATTGCTGGACTATCGCTGTCCTCTAGACGATCAGCAACGATTGGTCAGGGAGGTAACTGAATCGGAGATCAAAGAGGTGTTGTTTGAGATGGCAGCGAATAAATCACCAGGCCCAGATGGATATACTGCGGAGTTTTTTAAAGAAGGATGGTCGATTCTAGGAAAAGGTTTGGTGGTGAGCATTCAGTCGTTCTTCACCACCGGGTTTCTACCGAAAGGAGTTAATTCTACAATCGTAGCGTTAATTCCGAAAAAGAGGGTGCCAAGCAAATGAAAGATTACAGACCTATTGCGTGCTGCAATGTGATCTATAAGATGATATCGAAAATCCTAGCGAATCATTTGAAGTATCTACTCCCACAATTCATATGCCCGAACCAATCAGCTTTCGTTCAGGATAGGCTTCTTATTGAAAACCTGCTGCTTGCATCCGAGCTTGTATCTGAATACCATAAAGATACGATCTCCTCTCGGTGTGCACTCAAAATAGATATCTCCAAAGCTTTCGATACGGTGCAATGGAGTTTTCTGTTGAATATTTTAGAAGCCATAAATCTGCCCACGGAATTCATACATTGGATTAGACTCTGCATCTCGACTGCGTCTTTCTCGGTCCAAGTGAATGGTGAATTGGCAGGGTACTTTGGGAGCTCTAGGGGTCTGCGACAAGGTTGCTCGTTGTCTCCGTATTTGTTCGTCATTTGCATGAATATCTTATCAAAGTTGCTAGATAGAGCTGCGGTAAGAGGAGATTTCGGTTTCCATCCTAAGTGCTCGAACATAAGGTTGACTCACCTTTGTTTTGCTGATGATATAATGGTTTTCTCGGATGGAAGATTAAGATCTCTAGATGGTATAATCGGGGTGTTTGATGATTTCTCGAGAGCTTCGGGCCTGAAAATAAACTTAGAAAAATCAACTGCTTTTCTAGCTGGTGTATCGGAAGAAGCCAGGGATTTGATCTCACAGCAATTTGTTTTTGAATTTGGATCCCTACCAGTTCAATACCTCGGACTCCCTCTACTGATGAAGAAGATGAGATCTTTAGACTATGCCCCCCTAATCGACAAAATCAGAAGCAGAATTAACTCTTGGACAGCCCATAGCCTATCATATGCAGGAAGATTACAACTACTTTCGTCGGTGATAGCAAGTCTCAATAACTTTTGGATGTCAGCCTTTCGACTTCCGAATAGATGCATAGACGAAATTGAGAGCATCTGCTCTGTTTTCCTTTGGTCGGGACCATCTCTTAACACGAGAAAAGCAAAGATGGCGTGGAAAGATGTTTGTAAACCCAAGGAGGAGGGCGGTCTTGGTCTAAAGAGTCTTCGTGGAACAAGTGAGGTATGTGTACTCAAGTTACTCTGGAGGATTATCACGGCAAAGCACTCATTGTGGGTTCGTTGGGTGAACATAAACCTCATGAGAGATACTTCGATTTGGCTGGCTTCGAATTCATCAAACGCTCCGGGTTCTTGGATGTGGAAACAAATTCTGAAATGTCGTCAACAAACACTACCTTTCCTCAAAGTGGAGATTGGTAATGGCAGATCTTCATCGTTCTGGCACGATAATTTGTCATCGATGGGAAATATTATATCCCTCACTGGAACGAGGGGTTTCATTGATCTGGCTCTAAGCGCAAACACAACAGTGGAGGAAGCAATTACAGCTCACAGGAGGAGATGACATCGGGTTCCGCTCTTGAATAGAGTCGAGGAGGAGATTGATATCGTGCGTCGACGGTATAATGCAGGGACAGAGGACGTTTTTTGGTGGAAATCAAAAGAAAACAAATACAATATTCGCTTTAATACCAAGAAAACGCGGGACCAGCTCAGAATATCATCTC
Source organism: Eutrema yunnanense (assembly GCA_002933935.1). NCBI lineage: Eukaryota > Viridiplantae > Streptophyta > Magnoliopsida > Brassicales > Brassicaceae > Eutrema > Eutrema yunnanense. Next base: position 84,089 of record PKML01048071.1, on the reverse strand, counting down.
CACGGGTACCTTGGTCAAAGGGTATTTGGTTTACTCATAACTGTCCAAAATATGGGTTCATTGCTTGGCTCGCTCTGCATAATCGTCTATCAACGGGAGATCGTATGCAAGCTTGGAACTCACAAATCCCAACAGCTTGTGTACTCTGCCATCACTCGATTGAATCTTGTCAACACCCTTTTTTCGTGTCCTTACACGAAAACGGTGTGGACAAATCTAGCTCGAGGAATCCTTCTCCAAGAGTTCTCATCGGACTGGAATGCTATAGTGAGCCTCATCTCTCGGCCTCTTCAAAACAGATTGCGAGGATTTATCTTCCGATTTCTATTTCAAATGACAATTTATACGGTGTGGAGAGAACGAAACGATAGGCGTCATGGCTCCTCTCCGCAACAGGCAACAAGGCTGATACAGATCATCGACAAAGGAATTCAAAACAGATTTAGCTCCATCCGATTGCTTGGAGACACTAGGTACGAAGAGGGAATGCAACTATGGTTTGCATCGCGACCGGTCAACTAAAGCAACCTGATAAGGGGATATTGGAGGAGAAGATGGGAAAAGTGTTGGGGATGATTTCGTTTGCTCGATATCTCTAAAGTTATTTTCTATAAAAGATCGCATGTAAAATGTAGGAACCGTTGTTTTTTTTGGGTTTGAATATAATTTAACATTCATTCAAAAAAAAAAAGTTTGTAATGTGTACAATCCAACCACTCCGATCATGTTTTGAAACCCAGCCCGAACCCGCGGTCGGACCGGTAAACGGTGACTTGATAAATGATCCGGTTCGGTTATATGTTAAATATGCTACTTAAAACCCGACAAAAACCGGAAAACCCTGCTATCAATCTGGGACCCGGCAACCGGTTGAACCGGTGGGTGATGGTTCAAATTAAAAATTAAAATCCAAAAAATTGACTTTTTGCTTTTTGATTAAAATATAGGGTTTTTATTCTTTTTGACAGTTCGTCTCCACATATTTTGTTATTCATATTAGACATCCACATACCTAAAAAGCTATTACTTATAACAATCAATGGTCTTTGTACTATGTATGTCTTGATTTTCTTAACATTGATGTAAACAATGATTGTAACTTAATTCGTTAACTAATAAAGGTAATTTAGATGGCAAAAAAAAAAAAAAAAAAAACTTTGGGCTTGTTTTTGTCTTAATTTTTGGTGCTAATTTGTTACCAAAAGTTTCGTAAAATTGTGCTAATGAATATCACATTGGTCAAATAAAAATTAAAATCGAAGGGAAACTTTAAAGTTTTTTAACCATATTCTCAATACAGAGCATGACGTTTTATATTTTTTATATTTATAAATATATATAGAAAATTTATTAATTTATTAACCTGTGGTTGAACTCCGTCGACCCAGTGACCCGATGACCCGGAAGGTAATATGGTTCATTGTCCGGATTGAGTTAAAAACATTGGTTCTCACACTTCTCATCCTCAGAACTTATCACTTCCTTAAAAAAATAGCAAGCCTTCTAGAAGTCACTATAGAGATACTAAACCACATATAGAAAATCGAGTTCATGTTCTTAAAAAAATAAGTTTTCTTACCATTTAAGACGTTCACTGCGTCAGAAAAAGCAAGTGGGCCAGTGGTTACCACCAGAGGCGGATCCAAAAACTTTTTTAGTATGGGACACATCTTGTAATTAATATTTAGATTATAGACATTTAAATAAATTTTCTATTAATTACTTAAAGAAAAACAAAATTTAGTGTGGGACACATGCCACACCCTTTCCTCACTTGCATCCGCCCTTTGTTACCACACATTTGCTGCCATCTTACCGGTGTCGAGTTCGATTCCACATATCCTCCATGTGTGGGGGTATTTGGTTATTATGCCGATCTGTTGTGGCACAAAATAATGATATAAAAAAAAGACGTACGTCAAGTTCAACTAATGTCAAACTACTCTATTAACATGTGATTAGAGAGACAAGAGTATCGGTTTAACGAGGATTCACAATGTCAAAATATCTAGGCAAATGCTTATAGGTGGATCTCCTTTCTAGTTCCTATATAAGTAAAAACTAAAAACAAAAATTTTAATATTTGAAAAATTTACAAAGCCAGAATTTTTGAATAACGAAACTTCCTAGGGTTTTACGAGTATTGTTTCAGACGAGAAAGAGAAATTTGATAAGATGGTGGAGGATAAAGGTGTGAGGAAACTTAGAGAAATTTGATGAGATGGTGGAGGAGAAAGGTGTGAGGAAACTTATTGAACCAAAGGCCTTAATGCATGTGATTGAAACCAAGATGGATTTTGTAGATGATAAAACTCACTGTCACATTACAAACCCAAAGTATGTTTATTTGATTTTTAGAACCTTATTGACATTTATTTAAATTGTACATCAGAGTTTGTGTTCATCAATCCTAACTCGTAAGGGCAATGCGGGTGTGGTGAATCATTCATGACAACATCTATCTCCAGTGCTAAGTGTTAGGATTTCACATCAAAAGCTTAAAAGGACCAACATTAATATATACAAGATATGAGTCAATCTATTCATTGTCAATTAGTTTTGAGTTGGAAATCCATAATAAGCTCATATTTAATATGGTATCAGAACCTCGTTTATTGGCCTAAGTAGTGTGATCCAAGAAGGGTTTATTACCAGTCCTATAGTAGGACTCGGTTCGAGATGGGCCGATAAAAACCATCATCTCCATGGGACGTGTTAGGATCCCACAACGGAAGTTTAAAGGGACCAACACTAGTATATAAGAGATATGGGTCAGTCTACTCATTACCAATTAATTTTGAGTTGGAAGCCCATAATAAACCCATATTTAACACTAAGCAGAGTGGGTAATCAGTTTTCAACGAGCATTGTAATTGTCGCTGCACTATCATATATTACATTGTTACTACAATCAGAGTCAAATGAGAAAATTTATGGCTTTGCTAATAAGAATTGAGTTTTATGTTTGTGTGCAACTTTAGCCATAGATTGGACACTTCATTGCATGTACATTAGAAGCTGTCCGGTCGTTGCTAAAAGGGAGTATTTATGAAGCTATGTATTATACTTTTGCTTGTGATTTTTTTGATTAATTCATGTGTTCTTTCGGCAAGAATTTATAAAATGTTGGATAATGTAAAAACACTGAGTAGGAGTCACGTTTGTTGTTGTTTTTTTTTCCGACTTTCTCTCTCCCCGACTTTTCTCTCTGCAAATTTTTTATCTTTCTTGCCGACGATCTTCATCACCGCCGATCTCCCTCTCCGATGCTCGTGGTGGCTCACCGTTGCCGGGGGAGGGACCCCGTGGTTACCCTCTTTCTTTTGATAGGTATCTAGTTTTCGTTCGTCGTTGGTCCGTTTGTTGCGATGTGGTGTTGGTTTCTCCGGTGAGTCCTCGTTAGATTGGGGCGGGACCCCAGCGACGTCGCTGGAGTCGCGGTGGTGGAAGGTCGCCTCCTCCTGGGTCGTCGTGACCCTCCCCCAACTGCCTCGTCTTCTCGCCAATTTCTTCCCACCGCGACTTGCTCACCGCCAACATTTTTCATTTGAAAGCCTCCCTGCCGGCGGCGAGTGCTCTGGCCTTCACGGCGGTGGGATTGTCGTTCATAATATGAACTGAGCGAAATAATTGATCCGTAAACTGAACTACATGTTTTAATGGACTTTTTCTCTTCTCTATATCCAAAAAACCGAATCAAAATTCGAAATGAACCGAAAAAATAAAATTAATCTACTATATAAAAGAAGGATATGGAATCTGCAAACAAGTGGCAATTTCATTGCAAGGACATGATTTTGTTTCGGATTTCATTTCTTTGGAGTTGAGTGTGGCTGATGTTATATTGGGAGTTCAATGGTTGAGAACACTGGGCAAGTGTGAAGTCGATTGGGAACTGCATGAATGGGTGTTAAACTATGAAGGTTAGAGAGTCACCATGAAAGGAGATGGAAAATTGCATGTCCATAAATTATCTCTCAATCCACCTTATTATGTGAGTTGTAAGGGAGTGATGATTGAATTTAGCAATGATTAATTGTTACAATGTGAATCACAAATCCCTAAACAAATTACAAATGTTCTGGTTCTGTTTGACAGTGGGTTTGTGGTTCCATCAGGTATTCCACCCATCAAAGGCTGTGAACACACTATCTCTCTAACACCTGGTATAACTTTAGTATATGTGAGACCTTACAGGTATCCTCATGCCAGCAAAGAAGCGATTGAGAAGTTGGTTATTGAAATGTTACAAACTGGTATCATAAGATCAAGCAAGAGCCCTTATTCTAGCCATGTGTTGCTTGTTAGAAAGAAAGATTAGAGTTGGAGGTTTTGTGTGGATTATAGAGCATTGAATCATGTTACAACTCCAAACAAGTACCCCATTCCCATGATAGACCAATTAATTGTTGGATGAGCTTCATGGTGCTTCAGTTTTCTCCAAGTTGGATTTGAGATCGGGGTATCATCAAATCATGATGCGAGAAGAAGATATTGAGAAAATAGCATTTAAAACCCATGAAGGCCATTACGAGTTCTTAGTCATGCCTTTTGGCCTGACAAACACCCCTACAACGTTTCATGGATTGATGAATCATATTTTTAGACCATTCTTGAGAAAGTTTGTGGTGGTCTTCTTTGACGATATTCTAATCTTCAGTTAATCTTTATAAGAACATTGTGGGCATCTACAAGTTGTGTTGAAACTTGTTTCTGAACAACAATTGTATGCCAACAAGAAAAAGTAATATTTAAAACTTCACAAACTATATATAATTTTTGAGATTAAAACTGTAACATCGTGACTCAACCTGCCATGAAGGGACCTGACGAATCGGTAATGCCACCCTCGATCCCCATCTCTTTATCCCCGTAAAGACGACGTGTCGGCTAACAATACCTCATTAACAATATCCACTTTCTGAATAATACTTCTCATTAAATCCCAAATGAATGTCTTACAAAATCCAACTTAAATCATAAATAGACCGAACCAAATAACTAGCAATTGTCTTTAAATCCAAATAACGGAAAACCAAATAAAAACCAAAAGGAACTCCCAAGTCCCCAAAACAGCGCACCACGTTGGAATCACTCACCCAGTTCCTCGAACCCAACACCATCATCATAATAATCCTCATCACGTACAAGAAGAGCGAGGGTGAGTAAATGGGATTACTCAGCGAGAACTAAACCTAAAACTCATCTCCACACCCACTCATATTCAGCCAGTACATCAAGAATAAGCATAAACAAGTAATCAAGCATCATGCACGCTCTAGAAGCGCCCACACAACTACAAAACATGGGGAGTGTCTCAATTCAAGATATATCGGGCATTAGCCCACATGAACGTGAGTACACAAGACTCTAGTCACAATGGACCACCAGGGCTCGCTTAACCCCACACAGTGTTGGGCTGACATTAAGGTTCACTCCATCCCCATCAAGACAGACGGTTTCCGGACAGAAGGTACACCTAATCAGAATCCCATCAAACAAATGGGTCCCGGTGTTGAGGTTACACCCACCTCTCCCAACAAATGAGATCCGGCTTCCAGGGCATATACCACACCAGTTCTAGCACTCAATTCGTACCACAGGGTTCCCATCAACCTGTGACGAATACCTATAGTGCTTTCACACCATCTAGCTACTTTACAACCGTTAATCACACAACAGGTTCATCAATTAGTATGCTGGTTCTTCCTCTAATGATTTCATAGTCCATATTCGTTATAAGATGTAGATCAAACAAAATGTGCCCGTACTTCATAGCACGCAGCATAACTGAGTACACTTAGACTAAACACACCAGAATGAGACAAGAGAACGTAGAGAGAAACCTAGATCTAATCCTCACCTTAGAGATCTGGATGTTAGGGTTCTAGAAAAGAAATAGATGAATCGAATCTGCACTAACGGTGACTAGAAGCAAAGGTAGGGTGGATGCAAAATTACAATTAGTCGTATCTAATATACACATAGTAATATTTTTTAGGGATGTTACAAAAAGTGTAATATTTTTTATATATATTATTACAACTACTAATATACACATAGTAATATTTTGATAAATATAATTGGTCGTATCTAATTTTTATCAAAATAATATTTAAAAAATACCTAAAGGTAGGGTGGATGCAAAATTAAATTAAGTCAAGAGAAGAATAACAATCGAACGAGTTATTATGGACCGAAATTTGAGGCCCAAATGAGAAAGGCCCGTTGGAAAACCTGAACACGAGTTTCGTTTAAGGCTCATGTTGATTTATTATAAACCTGATCACGGGATCTTCTTGTGTATTGTCGTGTCGATTGCGTCGATTTCTCGAAGTCGCTCTCGTTCTCAGCTTCTTCACGTCGTCACGGCGGTTATCGCGGCGGGGCTGTTTCTGAGGTTTTGTGTTCCGGCTGTTTCTGAGGTTTTGTGTTCCGGCTGTTTCTGAGGTACTGTGTTTCTTATGTCTAATAATAAATTTTTAAACCAATAATAAATTAGGTCAAAACTGAAATTAGGTCGAATTTTTAAACCAATAATAAATTAGGTCAAAACTGAAATTAGAAGAATCTGACCTTAATGTTTCTTAATTTTTATCTTCTGGTTGTAGAAAAAAAAATGTCTAGGAGTGATTTGCAATCGGGGCGAAACAATTCAGCGGCGGCAACGTTTCGTTGGTCGAGAGAACGGTACGTTTGCCTCCCACCTCGTCCAGATATGAGAACGATGGCCGAGAGAACGGCACGTTACGTTGCCAAAAACGGGTTGGAGTATGAGAAGGGCATCACGGACATTAATGATGAAATATTCGACTTCTTGAGGAGCTCATCACATCCACTTCACGGATATTACCAGCATAAGCTTACTGAATACCTTTCTAAGAATCAAGAAGAAGATGGTGATGATGTAGCAATAACTCACAGTACCGAATTCATTGAGCCACCTCCAGGTAGGATCAGAATTGTTATCGAGGGGACGGCGCGTTACATTTCCAAAATGGGGTTGGAGGCCGAGAGGAAGTTGCTGGACTTTTATGCACACGACCCAACATACAACTTTGTGAGGATGTCAGATCCCCTTCACGCGTTTTTCCATCAGAAGCTTACCGAATACCGTTCTCAGAATCAACAAGATGGAGCTAATCAGGATGATTTAGATGAGGATGAAGGTGATGGTGGTGCACAACCCGATCTTGTTCAGCCACAGTTCATTGTCCTGCCTAATTTTCTACAGTTTAGACTTCCTGAAGGGATGAAGCTCAAGCAGTTTAATACTATGAAGCTCACAGCGCAGTTTTCGGCGTGGTACGGGAGTGGTTTCTGGGTGGAATTGAAGAGAAGAGCTATTCCTGGGTTTGAGTTCACCAAGTCAACTAATATCTGGTTCACACGCTTCACTCAGTTTGTTGTCGAGTATTCGAAAGTATTAAAGCCCCCCAAAGATTTGAAAGAAAAGCTGAGGAAGAGTGACGCTTATACATCAGCCATTCTTGAGGGTTTTTTCCACCTTCTTCAATGGGACGCTCTCCAAGAGATGAAATGGCGGGAGGGAGGGGTGATGTCTATGGTTAATTGGCATGCTTCTCTGGAAACAGATTTTGCTCACAAGGAGGCTGATGAAGAGCTGCCACCACCCGGAACTGGAACTGGTACTGGAATGTCGTCTCGTCCACCACCTGAGCACGAACCAGAGCCAAAGAAACAAAAGTTTGACGAGCCAGCTCTTGTTCCAGAAGACCAGTTCCTTGCTCAACACCCGGTGATGTTTTCTCTTGTATGTCCTTTTTCTTTCTTTCGTCTTGAGTTGTATCTAATAGTTAGGAGTTTACATTTTCAGGGTTCGTCTACAATCAGGGTTTCTTTCGTCAATGTCATTGAGATCACAGTGCAGTCGTTATCCGAAACTGTGGCAAGTTTGAAGGAGAAAATAGCTGGGGAGATCCAAATTCCCTCAGACAGGCTGAAGTTAAGTAGAAAAGCCGGGTTTTTAGAGGAAGAGAACAGGTCACTTGCACATTACAATGTGGGAGCAGGAGATATCCTAACTCTGTCTTTGTGAGGACGTTGGTGTGTTTGAGAGAAAAGAGATGGAGAAGGCTTCTGGATGTTGCAAGGGAAATAATGCTTTTCAAAATCTCTTAGTTCTATCTTTTAATACTATGGAAGGATTTATTTTCTTACTTATGTTCGTTTTGGGGTTGTAATCGTGAATAAGATAGAGAAAAAAAGAGAGTAGAATATCGCATGTCTTGCTGTAAATCAATAATGATGTTTCCGAGTAGGCCTGAGAATTTTAATCGACATGTTTTAAACTATCTCTACTGCTACAAGAATGATTACTGCCTTAAGTTTGTTTTGGATTTGCAGCTAGTTCTTATGGTATGCTCATGGTTAAGGTCTTTTAGTCCAATTTGGTATATCTTCTATTATATTCTATGGAAGTTCTATTGAGGTTTTAACAAGACAGAGGAAAGGCTCTGACAAAGGTTTTAACAATTTGAAGTGATGAACAAATTTTACTTGTAAACTACCAAAACAAATTTTTGTACATCTTACAATTTTATACCAAATTTTGATAATTGATTCAAGAAATCTATACCATTTATTTTTTAAAAAGCAAAAATTTCAAATCCAAATTATAAAATAACCTAAATAGAATAGGATTTTCTATACCCGAATTATCCGATCCAGAACAAAACCAAATTTAAAATTTGTAAACCGTACTAATTCATTAAAAAAAACTATTATTCCTAATTAAATATATAGAAAACATATGAAAAATCTCTAATCCACTGGCGGAGCAAGCATGTAACCAGGGTGGTCACTTACCATGTGAAATTCTCAAAAATAATTGAAACTTATTAAGTATTTTTAATTGACCTATCTTTTTTTGTTCTGAGAACAAATATGAGAACAAATACATGCATCATGCTTGTGATACATGGACAATTTTACAACGGACAATTCTACCGGCATACAAGGATCTACGATCAATGATCTACATGCAATATGAGAATATTATCAATTACAAATTATGAGAACAAATACATGGACAATTTTACAACGGACAATTCTACCGGCATACAAGGATCCACGATCAATGATCTACATGCATCATGCTTGTGATGGAGCACTTTACCCTTGACACGCTGGATCACGACGAATGATTGTGCTTGCACCGCACTGGAAATCTTCTGAAAATTTACTTCTTGGTGTAGAAGCATTAATGAACCCTTGGTCAACCACTGGATCAATGGGGCTTCAACCAATTGACCCCTCTAGAATTTAAAATTAACTATAGTCTAATAAGTATATTAAATATTAGAGAATGTTAGCCCAATAACCATCACAAATAATTTCAAAATAAAAAGCCCATTAATTAGCTAAGCCTAATTATCTTTATTAGTTAAAAAAAAAAATTTGACCTCTCAAATTCACACAACGAGCTTATCTTCTATATCTCTTTTTTCGAATCCCTAACTTCAAGTGCTTGTAAGTTGTAATTTCTTGTTTTTATTTCTGTAATTCGATCGATAGAGCATAAGTTTCAAGTAATTCACAAGTAATTCACATGAAAGGTTTACTAATCTAGAAAGTCTTGGTGATCTTGCTCGTGTATTGGTGGAGACAAAGAAACATCTTTCTCATCTTTTGGTTTATCGTCTTTTGAAACTATGTTTGTTTCTTCCTGTTGCGACCGCAACCGTCGAAAGGTGTTTCTCTGCAATGAATATTGTGAAGCCGGCCTCGCGTAATAGTATTGGTGATGAATTTTTAATCGATTGTCTAGTTTGTTTTATTGAAAAACAGGTGCTTGAGACAGTGACAAATGAAACTGTGATAAAACGATTTCAAGATATGAGTGAGTGTAGAGTACATCTTTGAGATATATATTAATGATGTATTTTTATTTNTTTAAATCAACAAATTTTTTTATTTTGTTTCATGTGAAGTTATTATTTTTGGAGTGTTTCATGTATGATTTTAACCCTATTTATGTGTGCAATATGTTTGTGATTCCTAAGTCTATTTTTCTTTTGTTTTTTTTTAAAACGATTTCCATATATAACTGGAGAGAAAGATGAAAATTTAGCCAACATATACGGCTATTGATAAGGGATAAGCCCATTACAACAATAATAGAATTAACAATTGATCAAATTTTGTTGATTTTAAATCTATTCATGGATTGCATGTCACACAAATTCATATTTAACCGTTTTAAAATTTGCTTATTCAAGACAATGTGTTAGATTATGTATTTTGATAAAATAATGAATTTAATTACAGCAATAATGAAAATTTAGCCAACACATAAGGTTATTGATAATGGGTAAGCCCGGTGAGATTCAACTTTATATAAGAAAAAAGTGTGTGACCCACGAGTTTTTGTTTTTTGAGGTTTATAATAGTTTAACTTTGTAACTATAATAAAGTGTGTAATATATTAGTAAAACTCAAATTTTTAAATCTATTATTCTTTCAATAAATTTTGTTGATTTTTTAAGTTTTCATGATATAAATATGAATATGATCTTTCAAATTTCTTGCATAATTTAATAAAATGTATAGTTAATATGTATATTCATAATTAAATTATGAAAATTAAATATCAATATGATGTGGCATACATGTGTAAGATTGTTTGTCTTGTTTTAGTAAATGTTTAGGCTTCTTCCTGTGAGTTTTTTTTGGATTTGTTGTGGGCCTACGAAAACTAAAACAGAGAAAGTGAGATTACAGGAATCGTAGGTATCCTGTCTAGGGTTTTGGCGGCTGCAGTCTCCGCGAGGCTTTGAGCGTTCTTGTAGAGTTTGAATTAGAGAGTGATATACTATATGCGGTGATTACATGGAGAGTGACCTTGAAGGGTTTGGGGTGTCTTGCTTTGGAGGAGGCGTACCTTAAAGGTTTTTTTTTTTTAAAGGAATTTTTATTGTGTACTTTATTTTTTTATTAGTTTTTTGATCATGCTAAATTGTGTGGTGACTGCTGAGGTGGCAGATGATGTGTTTTCACCAAAAGAGAGAAAAGCATTCTTTATATATATAGATAACCGGGAGATACCGAACCGAAATCCAAATAAATCTTTGGAGTCCATGAAAAGTCGGCTATTCTAACTACTTAAGATATTTATTACATCAGGTGGCTATTAGCAACGGATGCTAATTTTGGTCCCTCTTCAAAACCAAGAGAATTTGCTAAAAGAACAAACTAAGATCAATATTTTTTGGTAGTTAAGACTACCTATTTTTGTTGGTTTTCATTGATTAATAGGAAACGTACAAGAAGCAAATTGGAGTTATCAACTCCTACAAAACAGGAAGTGGAAAACATGGGAAAAGTGGAAATAGAGATTCCTAAACAATAGGATGACTCGGTCTCCTTATTGAAGAAACAAAGTAAAATAAAGAACAAGTTAAAGCATCGATTATTGTAGATACTTCTGGTTTGGTTTGCTGACTCGGTTTGATGTCCTCACTCTGGTTTGCTCTGGTTAGGGGCAGTTGTACACAAAGCATCTCAGGAACTGTTCGATACATCTATTCACCACTTCGATTTGACTGTCGGTCTGAGAATGAAAAGCCGATGACATACACATCTTGGTACCCGAGGGATGCCATAACTCCTGCCAGAACGCACTGACGAAGACGGGATCCCTATCGCTCACAATGGACTTGTGAATTCCATAGAGCTTGACCACAAACTCAATGAAACGCGCATCAACTGATTTGGCCGTGTAAGGATGAGCTAGAGGCACCACCGGTGGCAATCCATCAATAAAATCCATTGAAAGATCATCCCATACCTGATTCGGAATGGGAAGTGGTTGGAGTAGGCCCACCGGAGAAAGACTATTGGATTTTGCTCACTGACATATATCACAAGCCGAAACATATTTGCTAACGGACTTGTGCATTAATGGCCAATGGAACTGCTGAGCAAGCCTCTTGAACGTACGTAAAATCCCAGAATGCCTGCTTTGTGGAGTATCATGGTACTCTTGTAACAGTTGTGAGTGTTGGAACTAATTTTTTATCAAAACTTGAGGGCTTGATAAAATTGTGTTAGTGTGAAAAGAAATGAGTTAAGCTCATTCAAATGAAACGTTTTCATTGGCTATAACTATTTGTGGGAAGAACAAAAATTCCACAGTGCTAGTTGAGAAATGTTTTCTCTTGTATATAGTTTGGAATAGTTGTGTCATTGATTTAAATGATTAACAACAAGAGAGAAGAAAAGACCACATGCGCGCAGCTCGCGTCTTGGGCCTTGTTGGGCTCGTGGACTTTTGTTGGTATCGATCGATACTCGACGGGCCGACTTAAAAAATCGCAGCCCCTAGAATATTCTGAGGAATATTTCATATCTGTCTGGGAAAAACCCTAGCCTCTCTCCTATATATACTGGCCGATTTTCACCTTAAAAATCATCCTCTGAAACACTAAAAACACATCCTAAAAGTTCTAGCAAAAGTTCCTTCAATTCCCTACTGTTTAGAGTAAGTCTTTTATTCGAGAGTATCGTAGTTATAATGTTCGACAGATCTGTTATCGAGTGTTAGCGATAACAGATACTTTTGGTTGTATCATGTGACTCATGGATCTATTATAAACCGTCGCACTACGGAATATTCTTTGAGTTAAGGAAAGAGATTCATCTCGCTTCCTTAGATTTATTTATGTTTTATCGTTTTATGAATCTCCTGTTTCCTTACTGTTTATTTATGTATTCGTGATTAAATCCAATCATGTCTATTGTGCGAATTTTTGGTTCTACAGTGAGATGAACGCCGATTTTGGTGGAATAACGACTCTGTTATTGTAACATAAGAGACCGTTTTCCCAAGACTACCTTAGCTAAGGTTGAAAAGACACTACTGAAAATATGCGACTTATACTAATAAATAATTATAAGCGAGAACATAAGGAAGAGTTACAATAGAGGAGACGCAATTCTTATAAGTTAAAAGCTACAAAACGAAAAG
>PKML01048071.1:0-70951 GCA_002933935.1 Eutrema yunnanense | reverse complement strand
ACAAAAGTTTGACGAGCCAGCCCTTGTTCCAGAAGACCAGTTCCTTGCTCAACACCCGGTGATGTTTTCTCTTGTATGTCCTTTTTCTTTCTTTCGTCTTGAGTTGTATCTAATAGTTAGGAGTTTACATTTTCAGGGTTCGTCTACAATCAGGGTTTCTTTCGTCAATGTCATTGAGATCACAGTGCAGTCGTTATCCGAAACTGTGGCAAGTTTGAAGGAGAAAATAGCTGGGGAGATCCAAATTCCCTCAGACAGGCTGAAGTTAACTAGAAAAGCCGGGTTTTTAGAGGAAGAGAACAGGTCACTTGCACATTACAATGTGGGAGCAGGAGATATCCTAACTCTGTCTTTGTGAGGACGTTGGTGTGTCTGAGAGAAAAGAGATGTAGAAGGCTTCTGGATGTTGCAAGGGAAATAATGCTTTTCAAAATCTCTTAGTTCTATCTTTTAATCTTTTAATTAGCTATAGAGTTGAATTTTTTTATTTATAGAATGGTCCTTTAATTTTTATATTTTTGTAATTATAACTGAAACAAATAATAATAATAATATTTAAATACAAGAAAATCAATTTTACATTTAAATTATTTTATTATAATATTTTTAAAGTTAAACGACCAGTACGTTTTTGGAAAAAATATGTGTTACATGATATAATGACTACATGTATAATTTTACATAATATGATAATCGAGGATGAGCGTGATCTTGATGCATCAATTGAAGTTGGAAGAGAAGTTCCACCTCTAGATGTCCAAATAGCAGAGGATGATGATACTCGGTTCGAAGAATTTCTTGGTCGATTTAGAAAAATCAAAGATAGAGAAACTCATTTTTTTTCTTCGAAATGTATTAATTGATCATTTATGGGAAAAATACAGTAATGATGATTTTTAAACCAAACTCCTATATGTTTAATTTAAATAAAATCATAATATATGGAAGTTTTTTAAAGAAAAAAATAAGTGGGGTTAAATTGTAATTTCTTACAAATAAATGATATTTATAATAAAATAGATATAAAATATACCATATAATATTACTTTTTAGAGTGAAAAATAGAGTAATACATTGGAGCAAAACTCAATTCTATTTTAGAGTAAAAAATAGAGTAATACATTGGAGGCGCCACGTCACCCCGGAATTTCGGGGAGTAGGTTCTTGGGGGTAAGGTGCGCACGCCCCATGGCGCTGATTGTCAATCACCATCGCCATGGGGCGTGCGCACTTTGCCCCAAATGAGCGTGAGGCCGCCCACTGCCAGCTTTTTGTAGAAAATCTTACCGGTCCCGCCCTGACATGGTTCTCTCGGCTGAAAACACACTCCATCGACAGCTTCAGGGATCTCTCAACCATCTTCCTCGAGCACTACTCTATATACATCAAACAGTCCGACTCCAGCGCCGACCTCTGGGCATTGAACCAAGGAACGAAGGAGTCGCTCAGGTCTTTCATCGAGCGCTTCAAGGCCACGGCCTCACAAAGCAACGTGACGGACGAATCAGCGCTTCCCGCTCTGAGGAAGGGCATACGGGCCGACTCGGCCTTCAAGGACGATATGAAGCTCAACAGGCCGCGCTCGTTAGAAGACGCCTTGCTCCGCGCCGGGCTCTATGTCGAACTCGAGGAGGAAAAAGCAGTCGAGTCAAGGAGTAGTGCCTCGCACAAGGCTCCGGTTCCAAAGGAGCGACCCCAGGACGGGTATCAGGAGCCTCGTCAGCATTACGACGACGAGTACCAAAGCAGCAAAGGAAAGCATTCCTCGTCAACGAATCACCGGCTGTCCTCCACATGCATAACCCCGCTCTCTTCTCCAACCCCGCGCCGAAATTGCCCTGGAACAAGTATGTGCGCGATCCAAATCAAAAGGACCAACGCTCCGGCGAACCAAAAGACAAGGAGTCCCGAGCAGAGGAGCAGTACGACAGGACAGCCTTCTACGATTTTCACCAAAGAAAGGGGCACCCAACCTCTCACTGCCGTGTGCTCGGTCGATCTCATCTTCAGATTCGCGTGGCCGACTGCGACGTCAACCGGGTCCTCATCGACACATGCAGCTCGGTCGATCTCATCTTCAAGGATACCCTGGTAAGAATGAATCTAAACGGAGCCGAGGTCAAACCACACTCTATCCCACTAACCGGCTTCGCCGGGAACACCGTCAATGGAATCGGGACCATCGAATTACCGGTCTACGCAGGCCGGGTCACCAAAATCATCAAGTTCGTGGTCTTCGACACCACCCCGATCTATAACATCATCCTCGGAACCCTTGACTACATTCGATGAAGGCGGTGACTTCAACATATCACCAATGCCTCAAGTTTCCCAACCAGGCTGGAACATATACTCTTCGCAGTAACAGAGGGCCTTTCGCGCTTGTTTCGCCATCGAACACAAGTTGCGTCACGCCGCACCTGTCTGCTTAACAATCAATGCTCAGCAGCCTGGTGAGCCAAATAACCAGGACCTCCCAGGCCGGGACCTAGTCGCGCAAGTCAACATTGATCCGCGCGATCCTAGCCACTGCGTAGGGATCGGGGCCGACCTGAAAGGGAACATCAAGGAAGAGCTGATCAAATTCCTAAGGCAGAATGTCTCCACCTTCGCCTGGTCGACAAGCGACATGCCCGGTATCGACCCGACGATTTGCAGCCACGAGCTCAACGTGGATCCAACCTTCAGACCAATCAAGCAGAAACGACGAAAGCTAGGGCCCGAACGCGCGCAGGCCGTTAACAACGAGGTAGAAAAACTGACCGTTGCTGGCTCGATCACCGAGGTCAAATATCCGGACTGGTTGGCCAACCCGGTAGTTGTCAAGAAAAAGAATGGAAAACGGAGGGTCTGCGTAGATTTCACTGACCTCAACAAGGCGTGCCCCAAAGACAGCTTCCCGCTCCCCCCGAATCGACCAGGTCGTCGAAGCCACCACCGGGAACGAGCTGCTCTCTTTCATGGATGCCTTCTCGGGATACAACCAGATCCCCATGCACCCAGATGACCAGGAGAAAACTGCGTTCATCACTAACCGCGTGACCTAATGTTATAAGGTCATGCCCTTCGGGCTCAAGAATGCCGGAGCCACCTACCAACAGCTCGTCAACATGATGTTCGCCGACCAGATCGGTCGCACCATGTAGGTCTATATCGACGACATGCTGATGAAGTCCCTAGTAGCAAGCGACCACGTCACTCATCTCCGGTCCTGCTTCCAGACGTTGAACGAGTACAACATGAAGCTGAACCCGGCCAAGTGCTCCTTTGGCATCATGTCAGGAGACTTCCTCGGGTACATCATCACGCAGCGCGGGATCGAAGCAAACACTAAGCAGATCCGGGCCGTCATCGATCTCAAGTCCCCAGAAAATGCACACCAAGTCCAACGACTCACCGGGAGGATCGCCGCGCTCAACCGGTTCATCTCCCGCTCAACCGATAGATGCTTACCGTTCTACCAGCTGCTCCGAGCTAACAAGCGGTTTGAATAGGACAGCAGGTGTGAGGAGGCCCTCCAGCAGCTGAAGGCGTACATAACAACCCCCCCGTCCTGGCTAAACCCGAAGAGGTTGAAACCCTCTATCTCTATATCGCTGTGTCCATATCGGCAGTCAGCGGGGTACTGGTAAGAGAAGACTGGGGCGATCAAAAGCCCATCTTCTACGTCAGCAAGTCACTGGACGGCGCAGAGAGCAAATACCCGACGCTGGAGAAGCTCGCCCTGGCAGTGGTCGTCGCAGCCAGGAAGCTCCGACCTTACTTCCAATCTCACACAATCGCCGTGCTAAGTACTTATCCCCCTCAGAACCATTCTCCACAACCCAAACCGATCTGGCAGAATAATGAAGTAGGCAATCGAGCTCAGCGAGTATGAGATCGAATACCGAGGACGGACCGCTGTCAAATCCCAAGTTCTGGCCGATTTCCTGGTGGAGCTGGCACCCGAGCTAGCAACTGAAGAACTCCCCGAGAAGTGGAGCCTGCACATCGATGGGTCAGCTTCCAAACATGGCTCCGGCGTCGGCATACGCCTCGAGTCCCCGACCAAGGAGATCTTAGAGCAGTCCTTCCGTTTGGCCTTCCCAGCGTCAAACAACGAAGCTGAGTACGAGGCTCTGATTTCCGGCCTTCCCCTAGCAAAAGCAATCGGGGTGAAGAAAATCCAGGCCTATTGCGACTCTCAGCTCTTCGCCAATCAATTCAGTGGAGAGTACGAGGCCAAGAACGACCGCATGGATGCTTACCTAAACGTAGTCCAAGACTTAGCAGCAAAATTCTCCGAGTTCACCCTAACCAAGATTCCCCGAGGTGACAATACTTCCGCAGATGCCCTCGCAGCATTAGCCTCCACCTCGGATCCAACTCAACGACGGGTGATCCCCGTTGAAAGCATCGACTTCCCTAGCATCGAGCTGCCAAAAGGGGTCTGCCTGATCAACTCCCAAATCGAGGACCTCGGCGAAGACATGCAACCCCCTGAAGAACTGCCACCTCCTCCACCCGAGCCCGAGCTACCAGACTGGCGCGTGGACATACTCCTGTACATCGTAAACGGCACCCACCCTCCAGATCGGTGGGCCGCTCGTCGACTAAATAAAAAATGCGCCCAATAAACGATGCTAGACGGAAACCTATTCCGGTGGAGCGCTTCAGGAACCCTGCTCGGCTGCCTCCACGGGCAGGAAACTATTGACGTGATGAAAGAAATGCACGAAGGCGCGGACGGAAATCATTCCAGCGGCCGGGCTCTCGCCCTGCGAATTCAGAACCAGGGCCACTACTGGCCAACGATGCTTCTGATATATCATGGTTTTTACCCCTTTTAGGCAATGATATAAATCTGTTTTATAGAGTCTTTCTAGTATTTTGGAGTCTTTTAGAGTCTTTTACAGGTTTTAGCACATTTGGAGCATAATTGGACATATTGGAGCTTTCTGGAGCATTCTGGAGCAAAGCAGAAGTTCGTGTTGCTGAGTACCCGATTTGAAGCATCAGTATCGTTCGATTCTGCAAAGCAGAAGTTCGTGTTGCTGAGTACCCGATTTAGCCCCCATACTGCTGGCGTCTATGAGATTCGCCTGAGGCTTGAAAGCGGCGTAGTAGGTTCCCGGGATCCCAGGATTCACCTTCTGCACAGTGAGAGCTTCGAACATAGGGACCGTCACCTCCACGTCACACTCCCACCCCAGGGTCAGCAGCACGATTATCCACTGAATCGTGGACGGACAAATTTGAGAAAAGGCCAACTTCCGCGCCCGACAGTATTTAACGAACAGCTCCGGAAGGGGGAAGCACAGCCCGCACTTCGAGAAAAGTCCCTCGGACAAACAGACGAAACCCTCTGGAGGATTCCACGGGTGCTCGTCCGACCTAGGAAGTCAGAGCTCAGCGGATGCAGGAAAGTTGCACAACTCTTCCAACAACGCAACGGTCTCCGGTGTGCTTTAGGTCGGTGAACCGCCCTGTTCGTAAGGGACCAGAGGAGGCTTCTGTTTCTTGGCCGCCCGAACTCCCCCAGCTCGGCCGCCCCTTCGCCCCGCCTGATCAGCAACTCGACTCCCCCTTCGTCCGCCCCGATCGGCGGCTCTCCTAGCTCCTCGCCTATTGCAGTCACTGGTGGAGGACCCTCCAGCCCCCGACTCTCCCGGACTAGAAGCCGACGGAGCAGACCGTGCCTCATCCCCGCCGTCGCTATGCGGTGAAGAGACGCGCACGGAATCGCTGGGCGAAGAAGAACTCTCCACCGGAGAATCATCGCGGTTATCACGAGACGCCGATTCATCGCTGGATTCGGCCCTAATTGCGTCAAACAGTGGCGCCATCGCATAAAGAAAGAAGAAATTCGCATAACTCAACCCGAAATCGAAAGAGAGAGCTTAAAAGAAATCGACGACTGAAAAATCAGAGAGAGGAAGAAGAAGAGTTACCTTAGGAGTTTGCGCATAAGAGTTTAATCGAGGGAAGAAGAAAGGTTTAAATAGAAGAGAAGGGGGACAACGAAAAGATGCCTCAACACGTATCAGTGGGGCGCGCCTCCCAAAAACCCTAATGATGACGTCTCTTCGGTCTCCCCGCGCAGAAAGCAGATTTCACCTCGACAAACGCGAAGCGTCTTCCACACGCCCGCGCATGACTAACACGAGCATAAAGTGTAAAGTCTTTTCAGTTTCCCACGCGTGACCAACACGCGCAAACAATCTCCGGATCCTGGGGGAAGACGCCGCGTGTAAGCAATTATTCCCGCCTAGACAACAACACACCGAGCTCAATTTCAAAAACCTCGAGAACCGACCTGAGAAGCGCCGAGCTAACGACGACCAAAATTCGGGGCATTCGCCACGCCTCCTGCCACCGAACTAGGGGGGCAACTGTTGGAGGTGGGCTTAGCACCCCCAATTAGCTAGGCCCATCTCAGCAGTTAGGGCCCATCAAATCAAAACCCAGCCAAAAGTCAATGCTAGGGCCCACCGAGCTCGCGCTGACGCCTCACCAAATCTGCCCAGAAGGACCGAATGGGAAGATGACACGTGGCGGGCAGCTCGGTAAATAGTGTGCTATCCGCGTAGGAGTATGGCGCCGGACTCATCATGACATACCAACCGTAGAAGCTATACCACACATCTCGAGGTACCTTACCCCCAAGAAGCGCTAGAGGCGCCACGTCACCCCATAATCTCGGGGAGTAGGTAGCAGACCCTTGTTATAAATATCCCCCAGCATGCATTTATGAGGGGGATCACACATTTATTACTCTCTCTCTAGATTTGAGACCCGACCTTGCTGTCTTGTAATAGAGCAACGTCGTTTAGAACACCGAACTGAATTCCCGTCGGATCCAGTTCGTAAGTCTAAACCGTTCATCTTTTTCCAACATCAATACAAAGAATACGGTCCCCGACCTGTTCATCATAATACCCGACCTCTTTTCTCTCAATCCCGACCTGTTCAAAAGTCAAGTTAACTCGTTCTAACAACGGAAATCTCGCCTCTCAACCTCTTAATATACCTCTAATCATCATCAGTGATCCTTTGGATCGACATCTACTGCTACAAGAATGATTACTGACTTAAGTTTGTTTTGGATTTGCAGCTAGTTCTTATGGTATGCTCATGGTTAAGGTCTTTTAGTCCAATTTGGTTTATCTTCTATTATATATTCTATGGAAGTTCTATTGAGGTTTTAACGAGACAGAGGAAAGGCTCTGACAAAGGTTTTAACAAGTTGAAGTGATGAACAAATTGTACTTGTAAACTACCAAAACAAATTTTTATACATCTCACAATTTTATACCAAATTTTGATCATTGATTCAAGAAATCTATACCATTTTTTTTTAAAAAAGCAAAATTTCAAATCCAAATTATAAAATAACCTAAACATAATAGGATTTTCTATACCCGAATTATCCGATCCTGAACAAAACCAAATTTAAAATTTGTAAACCGTACTAATTCATTAAAACAAACTATTATTCCTAATTAAATATATAGAAAACATATGAAAAATCTCTAATCCACTGGCGGAGCAAGCATGTAACCAGGGTGGTCACTTACCATGTGAAATTCTCAAAAATAACTGAAACTTATTAAGTATTTTTAATTGACCCATCTTTTTTTGTTCTCGTCTACACTATTATCAATTACAGATTATGAGAACAAATACATGGACAATTTTATAACGGATAATTCTACCGGCATACAAAGATCCACGATCAATGATCTACATGCACCATGCTCGTGATGGAGCACTTTACCCTTGACACGCTGGATCACGACGAGTGATTGTGCTTGCACCGCACTGGAAATCTTCTGAAAATTTACCTCTTGATGCAGAAGCATTAATGAACCCTTGGTCAACCACTGGATCAATGGGGCTTCAACCAATTGACCCCTCTAGAATTTAAAATTAACTATATATAGTCTAATAAGTATATTAAATATTAGAGAATGTTAGCCCAATAACCATCACAAATAATTTCAAAATAAAAAGCCCATTAATTAGCTAAGCCTAATTATCTTTATTAGTTAAAAAAAAAATTGACCTCTCAAATTCACACAACGAGCTTATCTTCTATATCTCTTTTTTCAAATCCCTAACTTCAAGTGCTTGTAAGTTGTAATTTCTTGTTTTTATTTATGTAATTCAATCGATAGAGCATAAGTTTCAAGTAATTCACATGAAAAGTTTACTAATCCAGAAAGTCTTGGTGATCTTGCTCGTGTATTGGTGGAGATAAAGAAACATCTTTCTCATCTTTTGGTTTATCGTCTTTTGAAGCTATGTTTGTTTCTTCCTGTTGCGACCGCAACCGTCGAAAGGTGTTTCTCTGCAATGAATATTGTGAAGCCGGCTTCGCGTAATAGTATTGGTGATGAATTTTTAATCGATTGTCTAGTTTGTTTTATTGAAAACAGGTGCTTGAGACAGTGACAAATGAAACTGTGATAAAACGATTTCAAGATATGAGTGAGTGTAGAGTACATCTTTGAGATATATATTAATGATGTATTTTTATTTTTTTCAATGAAGTTTATACAATTAGTTTATACAATTACTTTAGCTCCGCCACTGCTCTAATCTTAAATTAAAATCAATTAATTATTTTTTTTTGGTTTTTTTTTGTTTTAGTTATACCTTTTTGTTCAAAACCAAATAAAAACATATAGTTTTTGGAACTTCTATTCTAAAACCCAACAAAATCCAAAAAACTCGAACCAATTAAATTGATATATGTTATAAAAAGAAATAGAATTTATCATAAAAATAAATATAAATAAAGACAAAAAGATTATACCCGTTGGAAGGGCGGAACGCTGATAATAGAAAGAGACTAAGAATGATTTATATTAAAGAACTTCTTGTAGAAAGAGACTAAGAATGACTTATATTAAAGGTATATTTTTGGTGTGATTTACATCGAACGGATTCGTTCGTATTTATAGATAAAATTTATGTTACTGTGCGTGACGGTGGACTCCACACAATACATATTAAACTTTCATCAGCCTCTATTATTGACTTTCATAACACTCCTCTTTGGAGACCAGTGTCACTATTGCCTCTTGCGTTATGTCTTTGTTTCCTCGTTAAAAACCTTTTCAGGTAACTATTGATTCGTAAATCACACAAGGGGTTTTTAAACAGAGAACTTTGATTGGGAACTCGTTTTATTGATTGAATTCGGTGTTACAACAGAGTTTCGATAAAAAGGACTAAGGAGACTAAAGGACTTGAGATTCGGCGCTTGATGAAGCTCTTTCTCTGTTCTTCGGTCTCTCAGATGATTATGGGTATATTTGCTTCGAGTTTGCCTCCTCCTTATTTATAGGTTTTAGAGTCGGTGATATGAGGAATATTTTCCTTTTCCCTGATTAGTTCAGAAGGGAAATATTCCGGATCTCTTCCGAGATATATGGAGATCTTCCGCTTATCTCGGAAGTCGGCTTAATCTCGTTATACCGGGATGAGCCGTTGTTGGGCCGTCGAGTTCGGTGATATCATCACATTTTGCATCATTCTAGCATCCGTTTCATATAGGTTTAGGTCCATTTACATGTAATTCATGATACTTCTTTAGCATTTAGGTCATTTTAGGAGTCTAGTGTGTCTGCATTAGGTCCTAGAGAGTCTGTGCATGTTTCGGATGTGTTTTCAGGTAAAAGCTAGTTCAACACCCAGCATCGATCGATACCCGATGTATCACCGCCGAGTATCGATCGATACCGAGAGGCAATACCGATGCTCCTGCTCGGTATCACAGCTCGGTACAGCCACATGGAGACCCGGGGGAAAAAGCCCTTAACACCGAGCAACGGTACCGAGGTGTGTCCTCGGTATCGACCGAAGACCAAAGCCAAAAACACCCAGTATCGATCGATACCAAAAGCTTCAGGAGATCACACCGATTTTCCTGCTCGGTGTCACGGCTCGATGTTGGTCCATGAAGATCCGGGGGAATCAGCACCTAATACGGAGCAACGGTACCGAGGAGTGACCTCGGTATCCCTTGAAGAACACGACCGATACCAAGCACTTTTTACCCACTTTAACCGGGTCGGTACCCGGTTTGTTCCGGGTCGACCCGGTTCGTTACTGTTTAGTATTTAAGCCCAAAAACCTAATTTTAGAGGGCTAAGTCTTTTTCTAGCAAAAACCCTCTCTAAGAGTGATTTGTAAGAGATTGATCCTTTTAATTTGAGTATTGTTTTCTTGATTTGATCCATCTTTCTTCTACTTTCTAATCATTCAATCATCTTGATCATGAGCTTTAACACTTCTTTCCTAGGATTTGTTAGACCCATGATGATTAGTGAGTAGTCTTTAGGATCTTGGGATGAGGTTGATTAGGAAGATCTAAGGTTTGATTAGTGGTGTTTAGGATTAGATTATCTTATATTCCTTCTTGTCTAGAGTCCCTAATGCTAGATCTAGCTTGAAAGAGTGGGTCTAGATCATTGGGCATTTCATGAACACCAAGTGTTTGATGAAATGCCAAGACCAAACTAGACAAGAGATTTATGTTCCTAACCTAAGACATTAGTTGTTTAGGGCATTTCTTTGGTTGATCTTGTTATAATTCTTAATGCTTGCTAATTGATAATCCACAAATGATGATTTGCTAATGGGTTTGATAATTAGCATAGAGATTAGTTGCTTGAAAGAGAACTAATCTAGATTAGAGATCTATTGCCTAGGGATTAGCTTCATGAGTAATTGAACACCACTAATTGAGCTTGGATCACCCTATATCAATAACCTCGTCTCTTGTTCCGCTTTTATTATTTGGTTTATATCTTGTTTAGTTGTTTACTTGCTTAATTTAGATTCTTAATCACAAAACCACAATCGTTTAGCTTGACTTGCCTTAAGAACCTTGCATGCTTAGTGATTAGAATAATCCCAATTGGATTCGATAACCTCTTATATTACATCGATAAGAGGGTATTGATACCTCTAAAGGATTACAAAATCCTTGTATCAATTTGGCGCCGTTGCCATATTGGGATTTGTTTTAACATTAAGGTTTAGGCTCTTTGTGAGATTAAGCTTTATTTGCTACAAAGTTACTAATCTTGTTTGCTTTCCATTGCTCTCTCTAAACCTATAGGTGCATGCATACACGATCTCGAGGCATCGACAATCTAGTTGGACCACGGGACGACATACATCGCTTACAAAGACGGTTTGGAAGAAGGGACGGAAGTGTAAGACATCAAGAAGTTGAGACCAACATGGAACACTATGAGAACGTTCCACTTGGGAACATCAATGAGGCCATTCCCCACCAACGGAACGGCGGGAATGGAGATGGACACGGCAACAACCAAGGTGGTAATGGAAACCACCACGCACAAGGAGGGCACGTGCACAATGACCCTCATCCACCCGCCCGGCAAAGAGGTCCCAACCATCCACCAAGAGCTAGAAACGTTGTTGGAGAAGGTGATGCCGCTAATGCTCACCAAAACCGCCAAGGCATTCAAGCTCCACCGGTGGAGAATAACAACTTCGAAGTAAAACCGGGAGTTATCAACATGGTCCAAGCCAACAAATTTCACGGCTTGTCCATGGAGGATCCTTTGGACCACATCGACCAATTTGACCGGATATGTGGTCTCACTAAGATCAATGGGGTCTCCGAAGATGGGTTCAAGCTTCGTCTCTTCCCATTCTCTTTGGGTGACAAGGCTCACCAATGGGAAAAGACCTTACCTCAAGGATCTATCACTTCGTGGGATGATTGCAAACGCGCGTTTCTCGCCAAATTCTTTTCACCGGCTAGAACCGCCAAGCTTCGCAACGAGATCTCAAGTTTCACACAACGATCCAATGAGTCTTTCAATGAAGGTTGGGAGAGATTTAGAAGCTACACGTCTCAATGCCCACATCACGGCTTTAGCAACGCCTCTCTACTAAGCACACTCTACCGTGGTGCTTTACCTAAGATCCGTATGCTACTTGACACGGCATCTAACGGGAACTTCTTGGCTAAAGACGTTGAGGAAGCAATGGAGCTTGTCGAGAATTTGGCCCAAAGTGACGGTACCTATGGCGACGACTATGACCGTGCCACAAGGACCACTAGTGACTTTGAGGAGAACAAACGGGCCAAAGACATGAAAGCTCTAAACGAAAAGTTGGACAAAATACTAATGTCCTCCCAAAAGACGGTCAACTTTGTGGATGCTTATGATGAGAACCAAGGTTATTATCAAGAGGAGAACGTAGACATGAACACTCAAGAGGAGGTCAACTATGTGGGGAACCAAGGGAACTTCCAAAATCAAGGGAATTACCAACGTCAAGGTTTCAACCAAAACTATCGGACCCACCCAAATTTCTCCTACCGGAACACAAATGTGGAAAACCCACAAGATCAAGTCTACCCTAGCCAACCTACTCAACCTCAAGGAGCCCCACAAAAACAGTTTCAACCACAAGGACAAGCTTCTAATACCAACAATCAAGCCTTTGTCCCAAGGAATCAATTCCAAGGGAACCAAGGTGGATTTCAACAAAAAGCTCCACCCGGTTTTCAAGCACCTACGTCTCAACCGAAAGAACTTGATTTGAGTTCCATGTTTCAACAACTTCTTAAGGGACAAGCGGAGATCCATACAAAGGTGGATTGCTCTTACAATGACCTCAACACGAAGATTGAAGCTTTGAACTCGAAGGTGAAACAAATAGAGAACAAAAGTATGGCTTCTTCTTCGCGACCACAAGGTCAACTACCGGGCAAATCCGAAGCGAATCCCAAGGAGTATGTCAATGCAATAACTTTGCGAAGTGGCACGCTCTTGCCGACAAGAGAAGCCCCTTCTCCCATCAATGCGGACATTGAGGACCAAAGTGGGGGGGTGGAACATCAAGAGGATGAGATAGTAAAGGAACACGAAGGGATTGAAGAAGTCGAGAAGATTAAGCCTAAAGTGGTTAGCGCTCAAGAGAAGCCAAAGAAGAGTGTGTTCGTCCCAAAGCCATATGTCCCAAAGCTACCTTTTCCGGGTCGTTTCAAGAAACAACTCATGGACAAGTATAAGGCTATTTTTGATAGGCAAATGGAGAAAGTGGAACTCACAATGCCTTTGGTGGATGCATTTCTACTTGTCCCCCAATATGCCAAGTTTTTGAAAGATGCGGTTAATGAAAGAGCCAAGGAGATGGAATCCATGGTCATTCTAACTCATGAATGTAGTGCCATTATCCAAAAGAAGATGGTACCCAAGAAGCTAGGAGACCCGGGATCCTTTACCTTACCTTGTGCTCTTGGACCTCTCGCCTTCAATCATTGCTTATGTGATCTTGGAGCAAGTGTGAGCCTCATGCCATTCTCGGTGGCTAAGAGATTAGGCTTCACGCGATACAAAGCTTGCAACATCTCTCTAATATTGGCGGATAGGAGTGTGAGAGTCCCCATTGGCCTACTTGAAGATCTACCAATCGTTGTTAAGGATTTCATCGTCCCCACGGACTTTGTGGTTCTTGAAATGGATGAAGAACCAAAAGACCCTCTTATCTTTGGTAGACCGTTCCTAGCAACCGCGGGAGCGATAATCGACGTAAGGAAGGGCAAGATAGATCTCCATTTGGGTAAAGGGGAAGTGCTTGAGTTTGACATCAACAAAGTGATGAAGAAGCCCACTATAGACGGGCAATGTTTCTACATCGAGACTATGGACGAGTTGGCCGATGAATTACTTGAAGAAATGAGAGTGCAAGATGGGTTAGAAGTGGTTTTGACAAAGGAGCACGGTGATCATGGGTTTTTGAGCAAAGAGAGTCAAGGTTATGAGCTTCTCATGGACTCTCACAAACCGGTCGACAAGGACACCACGTTTATTGAGTTATGTATCCGGGGTGCCACGGTTCAAGAAGAGTTCGTTCTAGCATTCGAAGAGACTAGCAAGGGTAAGACTAGTTTTGAGGAGGACGATTGGAGCGAACTAAAGGCCCCAAAGGTGGACCTAAAGCAACTACCCGCGGGATTAAGGTATGCGTTCTTAGGTCCAAATGAGTCTTATCCGGTTATCGTGAACGAGAGTCTAGATGAAAACGAACTATCCTCCCTTCTTGTGGAACTTAGGAAGTATAGGAAGGCAATTGGCTATTCTTTAGATGATATCAAGGGTATTTCCCCAAGTTTGTGCACGCATAGAATCCATTTGGAGGATGAATCGAGGACCTCTATTGAACACCAAAGAAGGTTAAACCCTAATTTGAAAGATGTTGTAAAGAGAGAGATTCTTAAGCTCTTGGACGCGGGGATTATCTACCCAATTTCGGATAGTACGTGGGTCTCCCCGGTCCATTGTGTGCCTAAGAAAGGGGGGATGACGGTTGTTAGAAATGACAAGAATGAGATGATTCCTACTAGGACGATAACCGGGCATAGGATGTGCATAGACTATAGGAAGTTGAACTCATCTACTCGAAAAGATCATTTCCCGTTACCTTTCATAGATCAAATGCTTGAACGTCTCGCTAATCATCCTTTTTATTGTTTCCTAGACGGTTATTCGGGGTTCTTTCAAATACCCATACACCCGAATGACCAAGAGAAAACCACCTTCACATGCCCATACGGTACCTTCGCATATCGAAGGATGCCGTTTGGGTTGTGTAATGCTCCCGCAACTTTCCAACGTTGCATGATGTCCATTTTTTCCGATCTTATTGAGGACATGGTAGAGGTCTTTATGGACGACTTCTCCGTGTACGGATCTTCCTTTGGTGTTTGCTTGTCCAATCTTTGTAGGGTCTTGCAACGATGCGAAGAAGCAAACTTGGTGCTCAATTGGGAGAAGTGCCACTTTATGGTACGTGAGGGAATCGTGCTAGGACACAAGATCTCCGAGAAGGGCATAGAGGTGGACCAAGCCAAGATTGAGGTGATGGTTAGTTTGGAGCCGCCTAAGACGGTCAAAGACATCCGGTCTTTCTTGGGTCATGCGGGTTTCTACCGAAGGTTCATCAAGGATTTTTCAAAGATTACTAGACCCCTCTCCCGGTTGCTTTGCAAGGAGGTCGAGTTTGTGTTTGATGAAGAGTGCATGGGGGCATTCCTAGAGATCAAGAAAGCGTTGACTAGCGCCCCTATAGTCCAAGCACCGGATTGGGACCTTCCGTTTGAGATCATGTGTGATGCTAGCGACTATGCGGTTGGAGCCGTGTTAGGTCAAAAGATAGACAAGAAGACCAATGTGATCTACTATGCTAGTAGAACTCTAGATGATGCTCAAACTAGGTATGCAACCACGGAGAAGGAGTTGTTGGCCGTAGTTTTTGCCATGGAGAAGTTTAGATCCTATGTTGTGGGTTCAAAGGTGGTTGTCTACACCGATCACGCGGCTTTAAAATACATTCATGCGAAGAAGGACACAAAGCCGAGGCTATTACGTTGGATCTTGCTACTCCAAGAATTCGATTTGGAGATAGTAGACAAGAAGGGCATAGAGAACGGAGTAGCGGATCACTTGTCTAGGATGAGGATAGAAGACCTCGTCCCCATCGAAGACAAGCTTCCCGAAGAAAGTCTCATGGTTGTGAAGGTATTGAGAAGGGGAATTGAAGCCGTGAATGGTATGGAGGAAGCTAGCGGTCTACAAGATGAAAAGCTCCCATGGTTTGCGGATCTAGTCAACTACCTAGTTTGTGGGAAGGAACCGCCTTTGGATGGGTATAAGAAGAGGAAGTTCTTCCACGACATCACTAGATACTATTGGGACGAGCCTTACTTGTACAAGTTGTGTTCGGACGGGTTGTATAGAAAGTGCGTAGCGGAAGAAGAAGTTCAAGGGATCCTACTACATTGTCACGGGTCAACCTATGGCGGACATCACGCATCCTACAAAACCGCTACAAAAGTCTTGCAATCCGGCTTTTGGTGGCCTTCGTTATTCAAGGATGCACACTCTTTTGTCTCCACGTGTGATGCATGCCAAAGGATTGGAAATATTGGGAGAAGAGATGAGATGCCCCAAAACCCAATCCTTGTGGTGGAGATGTTTGACGTTTGGGGCATCGACTTTATGGGACCTTTCCCGTCATCATATGGTAACCAATACATATTGGTGGCGGTCGATTACGTGTCCAAATGGGTGGAAGCCATTGCAAGCCCAACCAATGACGCCAAAGTCGTTCTAAAACTGTTCAAGTCCGTGATCTTTCCAAGGTTCGGAGTTCCGAGAGTGGTAATTAGTGATGGAGGTAGTCATTTCATTAACAAGGTGTTTGAAAGCTTACTAAAGAAGCACGGTGTGAAGCATAAGGTGGCAACGCCTTACCACCCTCAAACGAGTGGTCAAGTGGAAGTATCAAACCGGCAAATCAAGGCCATACTTGAGAAGACGGTTGGAGGTTCAAGGAAGGATTGGGCCAACAAGTTGGATGATGCCTTATGGGCATACCGGACCGCCTTTAAAACACCTATAGGGACTACTCCATTCAACTTGCTCTATGGGAAGAAATGCCATCTACCGCTTGAGTTGGAGTACAAGGCCCTATGGGCGGTAAAGCTACTAAATTTCGACATCAAGACCGCACAAGAGAGGCGGTTGATCCAACTTCACGAGTTAGAGGAGACTAGGCTCGATGCCTATGAGAGTTCGAGAATCTACAAGGAGAGGACCAAAGCGTTCCACGACAAGAGGATTGTGCACAAGGACTTCAAGGTTGGGGACCTAGTGTTGGTATTCAATTCCCGGTTGAAGCTCTTTCCCGGGAAACTCAAGTCAAGGTGGTCGGGTCCGTTTGAGGTTAAGGAAGTAAGGCCGTATGGGGCCGTTGTGCTTGTTAACAAAGAGGGCCAAGATTTCATTACAAACGGCCAAAGACTCAAACCCTACCGGGCAGATCAAACCGTCGAGAAGGGAGGATCGATCCCCCTCGATGATGTCCCTCTAGCCTAAGAACGGTAACAAACGTCGAACTTAGTGACGTTAAACAAAGTGCTCTTGGGAGACACCCCAAGCTTATCATTGTACATACTTTCTTTTTGTTTATCTTATTTTTATTTTTCGCTAGATCTTTTTGATGTTCTTGTTGAGTTTGCATGGGGAATTCAAAGGCAAAAAGGAGGATACCTTGGTGTTACATCGGTGTCGATCGATACCAGTTGTAACACCGGGTATCGATCGATACCGATGAGAGAAATGGCTGCCGAGTTATGCCAAGGACCAATACCGACGTCACAGGTCGGTACCACAGCTCGGTATCCAGACAGGGGAAAAACGTCCTTAATACCGAGCAGTGACACCGAGGAGTCTCCTCGGTATTGATCAAAACCGAGGAAAGTCCTCGGTATCGATCGATACCGAGCAATGTGACATGCAGTATCGATCGATACTGAGGACCCGACCCAGGTAAGTCTTCTTCTTCTTTCTTCTTGTCGCGACCAAACCCAGTCTTTTCTAACCCTCCTTTTTCGAGTTTCCAGAGAGGATTTTACCCAATCTCCCTCTTTTCTGAACCAAATTTGGTGATTCAAAACCCTATAATCTCGATTTTCACTGCTCTTTTTGGATTTATCATCATTTCAAGCATCTAATCCAAATTCCCCAAGGTATTATTCAATTAAATTTTTGAAAACCATGATTTTGTTCTTGAAGAAACATTGCTTGAATATGGTTTGATACTGTTGATTCATTTGTGCAAATACCTTGGGGATGGTTTATCTATGCTTAAATTTGATGATTCATTTGAGAAATTGGGATTTTGAGAAGTTGGGATTTTGAGAATTAGGGATTGTAAAGTGAAACAATTTGCTTGTTAGGTGCAGATTGTGACCTTCATTCATTGCTCTAAAGTCATCTTTTGGTAATCCCTTGTTGATTTGATAAGGAATTGTGCCTATGCTCATGATTATTCTCAAGCAATATTTGTAGGTACAATGTCGGACAAGGGAGCTCCATCGACACGGGCACGGGCCAAGGTTTCAACCAAAGGGAAAGGAATTGCCCGAGCTACGGCATCGGAAAAAGGAAAAGGAATTGCCAAGGCTAGGGACAAAGCAAGAGCTAAACCTAAGGCCGCGGCAAAAGAAAAAGGAAAGAGTACCGAGAAAGAGGTCGAGAGAGAGAAGGTCCCCGCGCCGGAACGGACAAAGCCGAGTGAGCATGAGTATTTCAACAAATTTTGCCTAATGAAATCCGAGCAAGGAAAATTTGTTGATATGGAGACGATAGAGGGAATGGGAATAGGCGACGAGGTGTTGGCACTCTTGGAGAATATGGGGCTAAGGAAGTTCATGAGCATGAAGTACGAAGCTACCAAGGCACTCACCGCCAAGTTCCTATCCACCTTACGAGCTAACTTCTACGACGAGGAGCGTGGAAACTCCGGATTTGGAATTCTAAAGTTCGATCTCGAGGCAACATCATACACCGTCAACTTCCACGAACTTTGCGAGATATTCGGATTTAGAGAAGAAGGTACTTATGGCGGGCCATACTTCGATTACCCGGAAAATGAACTCCGAAATCTTTGGGCAACAATTGCAAGCGGGGAATTTAAAGCCGGTGACTCCAAGAGTGCGAGCATAAGGCACCCGGCAATCCGGTATGTACACAAGGCGTTGGTCCACAATTTCTACCACAAAGTAGAGATTGATACGGTAACTACGGAGGAGATGGAACTGTTGGCGCTCGGTCTAAAGCCTATCCTACCCGTTCTCGCAAACGGTGAAGCATTCGAAGGCCCGGGGAGAATTCCTTGTCTAGCCACGCTTTTAGTGAGACACTTGTTCCATTACCGAAATTGGGCTTGGAAGACAAAATCGAAGAAGGCGGCGATTTGCCTCGGTTGGGTGATAACTCCAATTGTCATGGCAAAGGGAATCAAAGTAGCCCTTGGCCAATATGATTGGAAGTCCTTGGATATGGCCTACCTTTCCAAGGTTAAGTTCTTCAAGGGACACATCGAGGGAAAGATGGCTTACAACCTCCAACTCACCGAGTCATCCTTGACACAAGTCCCCCTACCAAATCCCGCAATCACCAATTTTCGGGATCCAAGGAACGTCATGTTCATCCCTCCCCAAGAGTACCTCTACAACTCCACCGTCGACCCACCTATGCAAGCGTTCCGTAAGAGAACACAACGGAGAACCACCGTCGAGGAGCCAATTGACATCGCCGAGGGAGAAGCCTATGAGGCATCACCCGAGACCGTCTATGGTAGTGAGCGCTACCACTTTGATCCCTATGATGGGGTTATCACTAGCCAAGCCACAAGGTACGCTCACCACCAAACTCGTCTCCTCCAACGGATGTGCAAGTGGCAAGACAACAACATGAAGAAGATGGTCAAAACGATCAAGTCTTTGAAGAAGACGGTGAAAGCCATGGGTCGAACCATCAATGAGTTGAAAGACGGAGGTTGTGGAGCGAGCTCATCAAGAGCCGGTGTAAGCGAAGATGTGTTCACGGATGCTAACCTCGAGCCTCGAGGAGAGAATAGGGAGCTCGGCATTGGCACAAACCGTCCCACGGCCCGACAAGAAAGGGCGACAAAGAGGAGAGCGATGCGGTCCCCGTCTCCCGTCTCAAGTAATCCATCTTACTCAATGGGGTCTACATCCCCATCTCAAAGTTTCTAGGTACGATCAATAACATTTGTACATATTTCTTTTAAGTCTTGCATTGTATAGCTTTCTCTTGTTTTTGGTCCTTTCCTTAAGTTTATTTCACACCGAGACGGTGCGATTTAAGTTTGGGGGAGGGACCGGTATCTAATAACATTTGTTTTTGTCTTATTTTATATTTTCATCTTGAGTCTCATGCATTCATCTAAGGCATAGAAAAAACAAACAAATTTGAAAAATTTGGAAAATGAAAAGACAAAAAGAAGTCATTTAGGATGCATTTGCATTTCAAATAGGATAGAGTCTAGAATGCATAGCACGTAGACATTGCATTGCATGCGCATTAGGAGTTAGAATGATTCCCCTTTGCGAAGTATTGTTTTAAGAGTTTAAGTCCTATGCTCTAGATCTCTTGTGCGAAATCAAGGTCGAACCATGTTTGGATTTCATGTCTCATCACTTAATTCTTGGCTAAAGCAAGTTGATTTGAGTCCATTCCTACTTAAGTGATAACCATAATTCGATATTGTAATTATCATGCTTGTGCATTGCATAGTGAATGCATGGTTACCACATACATATTTGGGCTATCTTATCCGCTTTGCCACTCTCTTGTTAGCCCGGATAGCCGATTCCCATCATTGGAACGGTTAACCACTCCCTTAACCCAACCTCTTTTCAAGCCAAATGCTATTTGTGAGTGATTGTGAGGCCTTTTTCGAATCAACTAGGCAAAAAGTGTTGAGTTTAGAACGACAAGGGAAAACTTCCGTGTAGAACTAGCTCGGCATAAATGAGTTAGACATAGGATAAGGCTAGAAAGGTTGGGAACTTGGGACAAGGTTTAAAGAAGAGATTGCGGGAATGAGAAAAAGGTTTGAAGAAGAATAGGGGATAAGCAAAAAGCTTGAAACGGTTGGCTATAGTCATTTATGGAAAAAGCTCTAAGTAAAAAAGGAAAAGTCTCTAGTCTTCAAAGGGAAGAAAGAAAGCCAAAAAGGCTAAGGCATAGAAAAGAATCAAGAGAGAGACTAGAGAAAATAAAGAAGAGCTAAGTAAAAGAAAATGTTGAAAGCCAAACCGTTTGGTGAAGAAGGAAATCCCCTAGGTGTCTAAAGAGAAAGAAGAGTGAGATGATATGAGTGGTAAAGGCAAAATGCCTTGCAAAAGGGTAGCCTAGGAAGGTCTTCATTGGGGTTTAGAGATTAGGAGTCAAGTTCGATATGGGACATTTGGGTAGATGGAAGTCGACCTTGTATGCATCTATTGGGCTTTACTCTTAGCATTTTGCATAAGTTGATTCCTTTTGAGAGAAACCCTCGCTCGAAAACCGTCACTTGTATCGAGATCACTTTTATCTCGAAACCTCTACCTTAGCCAAATGCATTCACTTGCCTTGCATAAGCATGATTCACTTGGAAAAAGTCTAATAAATGTTAAAGGATTGGATGATTTGAAAGCTTGTGTAGGTTGAGATTTGAGCTTGGTTCATGTAGAGATGAGCATGGCTAGCCCCTTTTGAGTAGACATGTTCGATCATACTTTAAGAGTTTGCACTTGGACTTGAACACTTTTAGTGATGCTTTTGCTTTGGGGACAAGCAAAGATGTAAGTTTGGGGGAATTGATATCATCACATTTTGCATCATTCTAGCATCCGTTTCATATAGGTTTAGGTCCATTTACATGTAATTCATGATACTTCTTTAGCATTTAGGTCATTTTAGGAGTCTAGTGTGTCTGCATTAGGTCCTAGAGAGTCCGTGCATGTTTCGGATGTGTTTTCAGGTAAAAGCTAGCTCGACACCCAGCATCGATCGATACCCGATGTATCACCGCCGAGTATCGATCGATACCGAGAGGCAATACCGATGCTCCTGCTCGGTATCACAGCTCGGTACAGCCACAGGGAGACCCGGGGGGAAAAACCCTTAACACCGAGCAACGGTACCGAGGTGTGTCCTCGGTATCGACCGAAGACCAAAGCCAAAAACACCCAGTATCGATCGATACCCCTCGGTATCGATCGATACCAAAAGCTTCAGGAGATCACACCGATGTTCCTGCTCGGTGTCACGGCTCGATGTTGGTCCAGGAAGATCCGGGGGAATCGGCACCTAATACGGAGCAACGGTACCGAGGAGTGACCTCGGTATCCCTTGAAGAACACGACCGATACCATAGGTATCGATCGATACCGAGGGTATCGATCGATACCAAACACTTTTTACCCACTTTAACCGGGTCGGTACCCGGTTTGTTCCGGGTCGACCCGGTTCGTTACTGTTTAGTATTTAAGCCCAAAAACCTAATCTTAAAGGGCTAAGTCTTTTTCTAGCAAAAACCCTCTCTAAGAGTGATTTGTAAGAGATTGATCCTTTTAATTTGAGTATTGTTTTCTTGATTTGATCCATCTTTCTTCTACTTTCTAATCATTCAATCATCTTGATCATGAGCTTTAACACTTCCTTCCTAGGATTTGTTAGACCCATGATGATTAGTGAGTAGTCTTTAGGATCTTGGGATGAGGTTGATTAGGAAGATCTAAGGTTTGATTAGTGGTGTTTAGGATTAGATTATCTTATATTCCTTCTTGTCTAGAGTCCCTAATGCTAGATCTAGCTTGAAAGAGTGGGTCTAGATCATTGGGCATTTCATGAACACCAAGTGTTTGATGAAATGCCAAGACCAAACTAGACAAGAGATTTATGTTCCTAACCTAAGACATTAGTTGTTTAGGGCATTTCTTTGGTTGATCTTGTTATAATTCTTAATGCTTGCTAATTGATAATCCACAAATGATGATTTGCTAATGGGTTTGATAATTAGCATAGAGATTAGTTGCTTGAAAGAGAACTAATCTAGATTAGAGATCTATTGCCTAGGGATTAGCTTCATGAGTAATTGAACACCACTAATTGACCTTGGATCACCCAATATCAATAACCTCGTCTCTTGTTCCGCTTTTATTATTTGGATTATATCTTGTTTAGTTGTTTACTTGCTTAATTTAGATTCTTAATCACAAAACCACAATCGTTTAGCTTGACTTGCCTTAAGAACCTTGCATGCTTAGTGATTAGAATAATCCCAATTGGATTCGATAACCTCTTATATTACATCGATAAGAGGGTATTGATACCTCTAAAGGATCTAAAATCCTTGTATCATTCGGTAACGAAGGTGAAAAAGTTTGTTCTTGGGCTTTGTTAGAGTTTGGCCCGTCAGTTCAAGGTTCGTTTCTCTTGTCCGAACCATCGTAAACCCATACCGGTCTCGGTTCGAACCGAGTTAAACCGGAGGGTGCTAAATCCTCCTCTAACAATTGGTCCCCCCTTCAGTTCGGCGAAAGAGTATTCGAGTTCGGCGGATTTCTTTGGAGAATTCTTTATGATATGATCCTAGACGGCTCAACGGAGGTTAATCACTTTCCCGGGGGAAAGCTAGCCGAGGAGGAATTTACTGGGGAACTTCCCGGGGAAACATTTGCCGAAGAAGCATTGCATGTTCCGGAAGGACCTATGACGAGAGCTAAGGCGAGGAAGCTCGAGGAAGCACTAGGAGGACTCATTCACCGAGTACAAGACCGTTCACAATATTAGGGTGCTAAGGAAGAGGTGTTTCAAACCGCATTGGTTTCGATTCAAGCCCAAGTGTGCTCTTTCCCTTAGTTACGGTTTTTACCCATTGGGTTTTACGTAACAAGGTTTTTAACGAGGCCTTGGCACCTCTTCCCCAAGCCCAAATCCAGCCCATTATCACTTCACATTTTCGACCAAGGAGGCCCAAGAGACATTTCTGAATTTTCCTTAGTCAATTTCAAATTCAAACTCCCTTTATTTCTTTTGTCATTTTCGAGTTTATTCCTTGTATTTTCGAGATGGGTTTTGTCCCTTGAACTCCCTTTCTCTCTTTATATTTTTCGTGTATGATCATTTGATCAAGTAACAATTTATCAATCAAAAACTTTCTCTCTTCGATTTTCTCTTTAGTGGATTCTAAGGAATTTCGATCGGTTTATCAAGGGGATTTCCATCTCCCTTTGTGGGTAACCATTCAAACAATCGCCGTAACGAGGTGTCCGCAAGCGAGCTGCGAGTTGGGAGGATTATTGAGAGGAGTCTCACGCCTTCGAGCCGGTTCCACATCTCCGAGCTACGATTTCCACCGCCTTAAACCTCCGTTTAAGGATTATCCAAGCCTTACCGTTTTCTTTGAGACGATCCCGTGGACAGGGGTATATTACTTTATCATTGCATAATTTTCATTTTGACCGTTCATCTTCTTTTTGTGTTCATCGAATTGTTCATCATTTTTTGGGTTAATTCTAGTGTTGTTTTAATTTATTTTGTTGCATCTAGATCATTGTTAGGTTGTTTAGATTCAACATAAATCAAAAAAAAAAAAAAAAATATCGTTCATCATTTTTTTTTAGAAAATCCTTCATCATCTTCATTCAAAAAAAAAAAAAAAATTGGTTTGATTGTGTTTGATTCCTTGAACTACCTAAGCTTGTGTTTCTGTGGTTTTAAAATTTTTTTGCACGGAATTAAGGAGCAGCAATTTTCGGGAAAATTTTTGGAATTTCAAATCCGAGAAGCCGAGGAGTTTTTCCGGGAAAATCAATCAGAGGGACTTCCCGGGGGAAACTGAAGCCGAGGGGATTTCTGGGGAGCGCTCAGTCCGTGGGAAATTTTTCTCCCCGGGGGAAAACATAAATCCGAGGGATTTGTCGCCGGGAAAATTTTCAAAACCCACCGAGGAATCTTTTTCCTAGAAGAATTCGACAACACCGATTCCTTCCCTTCTTTTCTTTGATAAATTCACGTTTGAAATTTTCTCACTTACTAACTTGTTTTTGTTATCATTTCAGGTACCAATATGTCGGAGGACACTTCCGAATCAAGTTCACCAAATAACCAAGCCGTAATGGAAGAGGTGACTCGTTTGATCACCGATTTAGGCGCAAAACTTTTGCCTGATGGCAAACCAGTCCATGAAGCCGCCACTAATGAGATCACTAGGCTGTTTGGTGAGATGACAACACGTATGGATATCATGCAAAGAGAACTACTGAGAGTTGTGATATATCATGGTTTTTACCCTGTTTAGACCATGATATAAGTCCTTTTTATAGAGTCTTTCTAGTATTTTGGAGTCTTTTAGAGTCATTTGCAGGTTTTAGCACATTTGGGGTTTTATTGGAGATACTGGAGCATTCTGGAGCAAAACTGAAGTCTGACCCGATCTGAGCAACAAGCATCGATCGATACCCCCTGGTATCGATCGACACTCATCGAGAATTCATGGGGCGCGACTTTTTCCAATGACTTAAAGATTTGCAAAAGTGCCCAGAAGACTTTGATATTTGCAAGAAGACCCCAGAACGTGATTTATGTTATAAATAGGGTTTTACAACCACTTGTTTAGGCTATGCTTTATTTGTTCTGATTTTAAGAGAGATCTTGGTGAGAAGAGAGACAAGTCTGAATTTCCCCTCGTCCGAGATTCAGATCTCAAACATCTTGTTACTCTTTCTTTTTATCTATTTGAGTATTTATTCAGTCATGTTTATTGATTCAATTTCCATGTCTGAGTAGATCACCTGTTAGGTTTGGGGTTTTCTCATAGGGATTTCTTTGAATGCTAGGTTGATTTTCTGTTAGGATTTATTATCTGAATTAGTTCTTCACCTTAGGTTGTTCTCAAAGCTATTTCTAGATTAATCACCTGGAACTTAGATCTTAGGATAATTGATTAGACACGAGAGTGCAATTAATTACCTGATAGAACCTTAGGTGAGCAAATTGATTATTTGCAAAGAGATTTGGTTTATTTGATTTGTGAACATATCAAACCCGTTATTAAAGCTGATTTAGATTTTAGGATTCGCAAAGAGATTTGGAATTCCTAGGGTTTAGATTTAGATAGTTTTCGCAACGAGAGTTGGTTAATTATATTTTAGTGATTTGAGTTCGAGAACAGTGCTTAATCTGAATCCTGTTAGTTAATTAGACTGCATTCATTGATTTCCTGAGAAAAACCCTGAACCTATCTGCCTCCAACTGAATTTACAACACTTTTACCTGCAATTTTGTTTTCAATTAAATCTTTTGGTTTAGCTTGTTTCGGATCTATATAATCTAGTGTGTGATTCCTGAGTTCTTGTGTTCGACCCCTGATTTACTATTACAACTGCTTTAGTACTTTAGGGTATTAAATTGAGCACATCAAGTTGCCGAGGCAACACCAGCACCAAATAATCCCGCACTTCCGCAAAACAACCCGGCAAATGGTCTTAACAACGATCCCGTTAATAGACCGTTGAATGGGACTGAGTACTACGAGGATTTTTCCAATCATGAGGATCAAGGTCGACCACGGCAAATTAGACAGCATGATTCCGATGGTCATTCATCCGGTAATTATCCAAGGAGGCCGAGACGAGCAAACAACACGAGAGGTGTTATGGCAAAAATTCCTCCTTTCCACGGGAAAAATGATCCGGATGCGTATTTGGCATGGGAAATTAAGGTGGAGCTCGTGTTTGACTGTAATGAAGCTACAGAAGTTCAAAAGGTGCGTGCTGTTGCGACGGAATTTTACGACTACGCACTAAGTTGGTGGGAACAATTGGTGACATCGCGGAGACGTAACGATGAGGATGCGATCGTGACTTGGAGACAGTTAAAAGCTGTTATGCGCAAGCGGTTTGTCCCCAGCCACCACCAACGTGACCTACACAATAGGTTAAGAAGACTTACCCAAGGAGCACAGAGTGTTGAAGAATACTACCAAGAGCTGGAAATGCTTATGACCCGCGCTCGTCTCGAGGAAGATAGTGAGGTTACTATGTCACGATTTTTGGGAGGTCTTAACCGTGAGATTCAAGACTTGCTGGAACTACAGTACTATGGGGATCTTGAGGAGATGCTACAAAAGGAAAATATCATCGAAAGACAACTCAAGAGAAGGAATGCCACAAAACCTTCCTACGGATCTAGCATGCGACCTAATCCGGTCAATAACACTTCCGGTTTTCGACCAAGAACAGATGTGAAGCCAGGAACGGATTCGAAGCCTTTCACTCCAACGTATGTTCATAATCCTAATGAGAAGGCCGAGACTTCTCAAGCCAGGAGCACAGATCTTCGATGCTTCAAATGCCAAGGCCGAGGGCATATGGCCAAAGATTGTCCGAATAGAAGAACTATGGTTCTCCGTGGTGATGGTGAGATAGAGTCGGAAGCGGAAGACGATTGTGAGGTCTCGCAAAAGGTTGAGGAGTCCGCTGAAGACATTGAGTATGGAGACTTACTAGTGGCAAGACGAACCTTACTTATTCAAGATCGGCCAAAAGAAGAGGAACAACGGGAAATTCTGTTTCATACGAGATGCCGCGTCAAAGGGAAAATTTGTAGCCTTATCATCGATGGGGGCAGCTGCACGAATGTGGCAAGTACTACACTTGTGGAGAAGCTGGGATTAGAAGTGACGAAACATCCAAAGGCGTATTATCTCCAATGGTTGAACAACGAGGGCCATTTAAAGGTAACGAAACAAGTTTTGGTTCCTTTGTCTATAGGGAGCTACGTGGATGAGGTTCTTTGTGACGTGCTGCCTATGGAGGCTGGGCATATACTGTTGGGACGACCTTGGCAATTTGATCGCAATGTTACTCACGATGGTCTCACCAACAAGCATTCATTCGCATACAAAGGTAAACACGTGGTCCTAATTCCTATGACCCCTCTCGAAATTTACCAAGACCAGAAAATCCGTGATAAGAAGAAGGAATCCGAGGCTAAGAGTGACCTCAATACCGATCAATCCCAAGCTAAAGAAGGTATGAGTTTGATCGTTAATCCAAAGAAAGCCGCGGAGCCCAAAAACGTAGGAAAATCTACTCTTTTTGCAAAATCTAATGAGGTAAAACAAGCTTTGTTTACAAAGAAGTCTTTTATTGTTCTTAGGTTTAGAGAGGCTCTTATGAGTCATACTGATTTTGAGCCGGAGCTTCCGAGCAAGATGATTTCTGTTTTACAGGATTTTGACGATGTCTTTCCCGAAGACAACCCACACGGTTTACCATCTATCCGAGGGATCGAGCATCAAATAGACTTTGTGCCCGGAGCTGCTTTTCCAAATCGACCAGCATATAGGACTAATCCCGTGGAGACTAAGGAGCTTCAAAGGCAAGTCACGGAGCTTATGGAGAACGGACATATCCGCGAGAGCATGAGTCCTTGTGCGGTACCGGTTTTGCTTGTTCCGAAGAAGGATGGAACATGGCGCATGTGCATCGACTGTCGTGCCATCAATAATATCACTGTAAAGTATCGCCATCCTATTCCCCGTTTAGATGACATGCTGGATGAACTTTATGGGTCTTGCATTTTCTCTAAAATCGATCTTAAAAGTGGATATCATCAAATTAGGATGAAAGAAGGGGATGAATGGAAAACGGCATTTAAAACTAAGCATGGGTTGTATGAATGGTTAGTGATGCCTTTCGGGTTAACTAATGCACCTAGTACATTCATGAGGCTAATGAACCATATCTTGCGATCATTTATAGGAGTCTTTGTCGTTGTATACTTTGATGATATCCTAGTATATAGCAAAAACATAGACGAACATGTTACGCATGTTAGGGCCGTTTTGGATATTCTTAGGAAGGAGAAACTTTATGCGAACTTGAAGAAGTGTACTTTTTGTACGGATAACTTGGTTTTTCTAGGCTTTGTTGTAAGTGCACAGGGAATCAAGGTCGACGAGGAAAAGGTGAAGGCGATTCGCGATTGGCCTAGTCCGAAGTCCGTTGGTGAAGTGAGGAGTTTCCATGGACTTGCGGGTTTTTACCGACGCTTTGTGAAGGATTTCAGTACCTTGGCCGCACCTCTAACCGAAGTTATCAAGAAAGACGTTGGGTTCAAATGGAACGAAGCACAAGAAAACGCTTTCCAAGCGTTAAAGGATAAACTTACCAACGCCTCACTTCTCTCTTTACCGAATTTTTCTAAGATATTTGAGATTGAATGTGATGCCTCTGGTATAGGTATCGGTGCTGTCCTTATGCAGGAGAAGAGACCAATCACTTACTTTAGCAAAAAACTCGGAGGAGCAACGTTGAATTACCCGACGTACGATGACGTACGATAAGGAGCTTTACGCTTTGGTCCGAGCTTTGCCAACATGGCAACACTACCTCTGGCCTAAAGAGTTCGTGATCCACACTGATCATGAGTCCCTCAAGCATCTCAAAGGACAACAAAAGTTGAACAAACGTCACGCACGGTGGGTCGAGTTTATCGAAACTTTTCCGTATGTCATTCGATACAAACAAGG
The DNA here is from genome assembly GCA_002933935.1 of Eutrema yunnanense. Lineage (NCBI taxonomy): Eukaryota > Viridiplantae > Streptophyta > Magnoliopsida > Brassicales > Brassicaceae > Eutrema > Eutrema yunnanense. The sequence continues at coordinate 42,019 of PKML01048071.1, read as the reverse complement.
TAAGGACAATGTGGTTGCCGATGCATTGTCGAGGAGGTATGTTCTTCTTTCTACTCTTGAGACTAAGTTGCTGGGATTTGAACAAATTAAGGATTTATATGCTAGTGATTCCGATTTTAAAGAAGCTTTTAATGCAACCGAAAAATTTGCCTTTGGAAATTTTTTTCGGAATGACGGATTTCTTTTCTTTGAAAATCGACTTTGCGTGCCTCACTGTTCTTTGCGAGAATTGTTTGTTAGGGAATCACATGCAGAAGGACTTATGGGACACTTCGGAGTCGCCAAAACGCTAAGCACGTTGCAAGCCCATTTCTATTGGCCGCATATGCGAAAAGACGTGGAACGAATTTGCGGACGATGTGTAACTTGCAAGCAAGCCAAATCGAAGGTAAGTCCTCAAGGTTTGTATTCTCCCTTACCTATTCCTACTGTTCCGTGGGTTGATGTGTCTATGGATTTTGTTCTTGGATTGCCTAGAACTAGGAAGGGTCGAGATTCCATCTTTGTGGTAGTTGATAGATTTTCTAAGATGGCTCACTTTATTCCTTGTCATAAAACGGATGATGCATCACTAGTTGCGGAATTGTTCTTTAGGGAAGTGATACGTTTGCATGGCATGCCTAGGACGATAGTTTCCGACCGCGACACTAAGTTCTTAAGTTATTTTTAGAAAACGTTGTGGTCTAAGTTAGGCACTAAACTTATGTTTTCTACTACTTGTCACCCGCAAACTGATGGGCAAACGGAAGTAGTGAATAGAACCTTGTCCACTCTCTTGCGTGCTGTTATTAAAAAGAATATTAGGACTTGGGAAGATTGTTTACCGCACGTTGAATTTGCTTATAACCATGCTGTTCACTCCGCTACTAAGTTTTCGCCTTTTCAGTTGGTTTATGGTTTTAATCCCATTACTCCTTTGGATCTAACCGAGTTACCTTCCAATGAGCGTTTGAGTTTTGATGGGAAAAAGAAGGCTGAAATCGTGAAGAAGATGCATGAACAAGCACGGTTGAACATCGAGAAACGAACCGAACAATACCGTAAGCAAGCTAACAAACGCCGGCGTGAGCAAACATTCGAACCGGGAGATCTCGTTTGGGTTCATTTGCGGAAAGAACGTTTTCTGGATGAACGGAAATCTAAGCTCATGCCACGGACGGATGGTCCATTCCGTGTTACCAAACGGATCAACAACAATGCCTACGTTATCGATTTGCAAGGTAAGTATGCTATTAGTTCAAGTTTCAATGTTTCTGACTTAATTCCTTTTGTTGCAGATAGTCCATATTTGAGGACAAATCCTTTTGAAGAGGAGGGGCATGATATGATCCTAGACGGCTCAACGGAGGTTAATCACTTTCCCGGGGGAAAGCTAGCCGAGGAGGAATTTACCGGGGAACTTCCCGGGGAAACATTTGCCGAAGAAGCATTGCATGTTCCGGAAGGACCTATGACGAGAGCTAAGGCGAGGAAGCTCGAGGAAGCACTAGGAGGGCTCATTCACCGAGTACAAGACCGTTCACAATATTTGGGTGCTAAGGAAGAGTGTTTCAAACCGCATTGGTTTCGATTCAAGCCCAAGTGTGCTCTTTTCCTTAGTTACAGTTTTTACCCATTGGGTTTTACGTAACAAGGTTTTTAACGAGGCCTTGGCACCTCTTCCCCAAGCCCAAATCCAGCCCATTATCACTTCACATTTTCGACCAAGGAAGCCCAAGAGACATTTCTGAATTTTCCTTAGTCAATTTCAAATTCAAACTCCCTTTATTTCTTTTGTCATTTTCGAGTTTATTCCTTGTATTTTCGAGATGGGTTTTGTCCCTTGAACTCCCTTTCTCTCTTTATATTTTTCGTGTATGATCATTTGAACAAGTAACAATTTATCAATCAAAAACTTTCTCTCTTCAATTTTCTCTTTAGTGGATTATAAGGAATTTCGATCGGTTTATCAAGGGGATTTCCATCTCCCTTTGTGGGTAACCATTCAAACAATCGCCGTAACGAGGTGTCCACAAGCGAGCTGCGAGTTGGGAGGATAATTGAGAGGAGTCTCACGCCTTCGAGCCGGTTCCACATCTCCGAGCTACGATTTCTACCGCCTTAAACCTCCGTTTAAGGATTATCCAAGCCTTACCGTTTTCTTTGAGATGATCCCGTGGACAGGGGTATATTACTTTAGCTCGGGTGAAATTGAGATCGGTATGACCCGTCTTACGATTTGAGTTCGGTCAAGCTCTCGGGAGATTTTGAGTTCGGGACTTTCGAGTCCGCAGATTTTTGTGTTGGTTCCGATCGTTTTGAGTTCGGTGGATTTTCTCGGGAAGAAGGTGTCGATTCGTCTTCTTTAGTCATGGGATTCGAGGAGTCGCGTGTCGATTCGTCTTCTTCAGTTGCAGATTTCGAGGAGTCGTCATCATTACTTTTTTCCTATAAATATCGCTCGAACCTCCTTCCGTTTCTCACTTCTTCCTTGCTTTCAAAAGGTAAACTTTTTTCTCTCTCTAACGCTCTCCCTTCTCTCTAGATTTTTATTTATTTTCCGTTCTCCAATCATCTCCTCCGCCGTGATTTCTCCGGTTTGGTTGAAGATTTTCGAGTTCTTCGATCTGTTCTTCGTCAATTTCTTCTTTTCAATCGAAATGAATTCAAGAACCTCTTCTTCTTCTGTTAATGACCGAACTCCCCGGCCGAGATTCCCCGATCTCGAGTTGTTCGTTGACAGCTCCAATTCAAGTTCGGATGGTCTGAGCGATGTTCAGCAGGAGCTGATTAGGCGTAACTCTCAACGTGTTGCTGCCGGGCCGAGTAATCCGAGGGTCGTTATTGAAGTCCCTCACCATGTCGATGAGGATGGGCCTGAAGAAGGGATCGCTGAATCAAACGACCAAATCCGGGCGGATCGAGAGTTCGCGGCTCGGCTTGCGGAGGGGAATGATATAGCTCGTCCGGACGTCCGTGGTGCTTCGTCAGCAGTCCGTCAAAACGATGGAGATGACGTTCCCGTCTCGGCTACCAGGCGGGTAATCGAAAGGCCTGCAAACATCGGGCCGTCTCGTTCTAAGGCGGAGATGGTTCAGGTTACTTTGGAAGGATGCAATGCTCCGAACGACCTCCTCTTAAAGATCCCGAAGGCTGCCGATCGTCCGTGGGACGCACCTGAAGGTTATATATGCGTCTATGAAGAGTATTTCAGAAGCTGCGGTCTCCGGTTTCCTATCCCAGAACTTTTCTACAAGTACTGCAAGAGGCGACATATCGCGATCTCTCAGCTCATGCCGGCTATGGTAATAAATCTCATGGGTCTTCTCACTCTTGGGGAAGAGTGCGGCATCCCTATTACGGCTAAAATTTTCGAGAGACTATTTCAGGTGAATCTGTCGAAGGCCAGGCCTTGGTTTTTATCGGCTAACGCGAAGCCAGAGTACGATCTTGTTACCGGGAACAAGCCGAGCAAGGTCAACAACTGGAATGCTCGATATTTCTATGTGAAGTTCGACGAAACTTCCGTTGAGTGTCCGGACGAGAGTTACCGAACTCAGTGGAGGATTCCTATCGGTAGATATTGGTTCCTGATTTCTATCTATTGCCTTGTTTTGCCTAAGTTATATTTTTCCTTTTTCTTTTCAGATCGTCACGTACCGGGCTTCCTTATCACCACATCAGGATTCAGTTTTGCTTACGTGAAGCAGTTAAGTGCGGCTGGGAAAGCTCGGTGGCCTGAAGCTTACCAAGAAAAGCTCGATTTATAAGCTAGAAGAGCTCTCAAAGGTATGTCGGTAAACTCTCCTTTGTAGTCCGGTGGCTATTTTTGACGGTATAGTTATTGATGAAGCATCTTTATATCCGTCTTTTTCTTTCTTTTTACAGCAAATCCTTCTCGTCGGCGAAATATGAAGCTCGATGATATTCTCGATCTTTCCGCCGAGATAGACGACGAGGAAGAAAATGTTGAAGTCTCGTCTGTTCAGGGATTGGCAAGCTGCTGTCGACGCGGAGGTCGTCGAGGAGCAGGTTCCGCGTGAGGAGCCGGCTCCTGTCGAGAAACCTACTTCTTCGGCAGACGTGGCGAAGATGAGGAGAAGGAAGAAAAGGGGGAAGAGGCCGGCGAAGCAAACTTCTGAGGCCGGTACGGGGAATACCGAACCTCAAGGTGTCGACCCCGAGACGGTGATTATATCGGACTGTTCTGCTTCGTCAAAGAGGCAGCGGACTTCTGGGGCCTCGACCCATTCCGTCAGTTTTGGGTATGACAAGGACGCACCGGTGACGAGTGATGCCGGGCTTGCGCCGAATTGTATCAGCAACTGAAGTTTAGCTCGGAGGCGCAACATGCGTTGGCTCCACCACCACCAGTGTTCGTTCATCTACATAATATGCCGCCTCCGATGTATGTTCAACCTCAGTTTGTTCAACCGCCACATGGGCCAGTGTATGCGCAAGGAAAGACCTACTATGAAGCCATGAGGCATATGAAAGACATGGGAGTGGAGCTGTTTGGAGGAAGGTCTGACCCTATCAATGCTGATAATTGGAGGAAGAAGTTGGAAAGGAACTTTGAATCCATGAGGTGCCCAGAAGGATACCGCAAGGAGTTGGCCGTACAGTACCTTAAGGACGAGGCGCTGATATGGTGGGAAGGTGTGGAAGAAGAAGCCCGTGGACATTATGAGTTGACATTGGATGATTTCTGGACTGAGTTTGCCAAGGAGTACTTTCCGCCCGAGGCTAGGGACCAGATGGAAAGCGCTTTTGAAGATCTCCGTCAAAGGGATCTTAACGTGCGAGACTTCAAGGAAGAGTTTAACCGACTGAGAAGGTTTTCCAGGAAATATTTTACCCATGCTGATCTAATTCGTCAGTTCATGAAAGGTCTGAGAATGGAGTTGAAGGAAAGATGCTCAATCAAAAGGTTTGACAATTTGGGGGAGCTAGTGGAGACAACTGCTAATCAAGAAACTCTGATAGAGTAGCGGAGGAGAATCAGGAGTGCTAACGCTCCGAAACCTCGTGTTCAGGATGCACCAAAGAGGACGTGGGAAGACATGTCTGCAGTAAGGACGACTGCCAATATTCAACCGTGTCCCCGTTGTGGGAGGAAGCACCGTGGACGCTGTGAGACTGTCAAGTGTTTCCCCTGCGGACAGGAAGGACACGTTTCCAGATATTGCCCCGATGGTGCAAAGGCCTTCGTGTGTCACCGCTGTGGACGACCAGGACACATCGCTAAAGACTGCAGAGTAGTCACAGCAGCACCAATGGGACAGGCACCAGGAGCGCCGCCACCATCAAAAAGGCAAGTTGTGGGATCTCGAGTGTATGCCCTGGAAGATGCTGAGGGAGCTGCACCGATCGCTGGTACGTAATTTGGTTTTGAAAAAAAATTTAGTCGTGATGTTGTGAATATGTGTGTAAATGGAAAATGCATACTTAGACATAAGTGAAAAAAATTTGTGTAGGATCGGTCTCCGTAGGAGGAATCGCAGCTTTTACCTTGTTTGACACTGGTGCTACACATAGTTTCGTGAGCCCAAGGTTACCTAAGTACTGGACTTTTACTGGAAAGTTCATGCCGGGGTCGAAAACAATTGAGACTGCCGGGATTGAACAGGTGAGGTGATATATCATAGTTTTTACCCAATTTAAGCCATGATATAAGTCCTTTTTATAGAGTCTTTATAGTATTTTGGAGTATTTTAGAGTCTTTTACAGGTCATAGCACGTTGGGAACATTATTGGAGATATTGGAGTTTTCTGGAGCATTTGGAGCAAAGCAGAAGTTCGTGTTGCTGAGAACCCGATATGAAGCCTTGGTATCGATCGATACTGGCTAGTATCGATCGATACCCATCACAGCAAGACACGACCCGCGAGTTTTCCAAGACTTGAAGAATTGCAAAAGTGCCCAGAAGTCTTTAATAATTACAAGAAATCCCAATTCGTGTTTTAGGTTATTTATAGGGATTTTACAGCCACTTTTAGGCTATGCTTTATTCTATGCTTTATTTTACTTTGGTTTGAGAGAGACAAGTCTGAATCTCCCTTCGTCCGAGATCAGATCTCAAAACCTCTTGTTACTCTTTCTATTTTATTGATGATTTATTCAGTTATGTTGATTGTTTCATTCTCCATGTCTGAGTAAATCCACTTTAGGTTTAGGGTTTTATCATAAAGGATTTCTTTGAATGCTAGGTTGATTATCTGTTTAGGATTCACTATCTGAATTAGTTCTTCGCCATAGGTTGTTCTCAAATCTAATTCAAGGTTGACGAATCTGGAACTTAGATCTTAGGATAATTGATTAGGCACGACAGTGCGATTAATTACCTGATAGAACCTTAGGTGAGCAAATTGATTATTCGCAAAGAGATTTGGTTTAATTGATTTGTAAACATATCAAACCTGAACATTAAGGCTGATTTAGACTTTAGGATTCGAAAAGAGATTTGGAATTCCTAAGATTTAGATTTAGATAATTCTCGCAACGACAGTTGGTTAATTATACCTTAGTGATTTGAGTTCAAGAACTGCGCTAAATGTGAATCATGTTAGTTAGTTTATCTGCATTCATTGATTTCCTGAGAAATACCATGTGCCTATATTTTTCCTCCATTGATTTACAACACTTTTAATTTACGTAATTGCTTTCAATACCATTGATCACTTAGCGTAATTCAACATCTAGAATCTATTGTGTGTTTCCTTGAGTCTTTGTGGATTCGATCCCTAGCTATACTATAACAACTGCTTTAGTACTATTTAGGGTATTAATTTGAGCATATCAAATTTGGCGCCGTTGCCGGGGACTCAATTTCTCCTTTAGATTTTAGCTGTCGAGTTTCGACTAAGTCAGTCAGTATCGATCGATACTCACTAGTATCGGTCGATACTCCGGCGATTTCTTTGTTGATATCGATCGATACCCTATAGTGTCGATCGATACTCAACGTATTTTTTTTTGGTTACATACGTGTCTTGTCTAGTGTTTTGTTTGCAGGTGTATGCCTGTTCGTGAAACCAGAAGCAACAAGAGCACTCAGCTAGTTGAACTGTCATTGGAACAGCTAGCGCTTGTGGAACGCACAAACATAAAGACAAAGCAAACATCAGGGATGAATAACCCTGTGGTTTTAAGAGCTGATGAAGCTGGAGTTCTGAGAGACCAAGAGGGTCATGTGTGTAATGAGGGAGGGCAGCGACTTGATGAAGCTGGAAACGTCGTTTTCCCTGCTGCTGTTATTGAGATTGTCGCGCCAGCTGGGCGCACCAACGTTGGGAATGCTGCAGGTGATCGAGCTAGGACACTTGGTGAGCACAACAGACCTGATCAGTTCTATGCCAATCGATCTGCGATTTGCATCCCAACTTTTCAGAGGAACGACTTCGAGCTGAAGCCTGCATACTATGCTCTCGTGAGTCAGAGTCCTTTCCATGGTTTTCCTCATGAGCATCCCATGGATCATATCGAAAGGTTCGAGGACTTGGTCACTGGGATGAAGTACAATGGAGTGCCCAACGAGTTCCTATTCTGCAAACTCTTCCCATACTCTCTTAGTGGAGATGCTGCTTATTGGCTGAAGCAGTTGGCTCCTGGTTCGCTAACTACATGGGATGAGACGAAGAATGCATTCCTGTGCAATTTCTATGATGATGCGAGATCCGAAGAGCTCATGAACAAAATTTCTCAATTTTCTCAAGGTCCAACAGAGGGACTCAAAGCTGCTTGGATTCGCTTCAAATCATATCAGAGAGATTGTCCGCACCATGGGTTCAATCATGTTCAACTGCTGGGTACTTTCTACAGAGGGATCGATTGGAGGTACCAGATGGCTCTGGATACTGCGAGTAATGGGAACTTCAACACCAGGTATCCAGATGATGCAGTTGTGCTAATTGAGAACTTGGCGTCAAGCAATAGCACCAAAAATGCTGATTTCGAGAGGAAGAAGCAAGCTGCAAGAATTGATGGGTCTCAGATTGCTGAAGTTCAAGCGAAGCTGGATATTTTGCTTGGGAAGTCGAAGAAGACTGTGCACTTTGCTGACGGAGTCGATAATATCGGTGGAGCTGAAGTAGATGATTGTAACTATGTTGGTGGTTCTGGATTTCATGGTCAGCAATTTGGGTACAACAACAACCGGAACTTCAGCAACAACACTCGCAATTACGGGAATTCTTCGTACCAGCCCATCTCTCCAAAGTCTACGGATAATAAGAGGGAATCCATGCATGAGCAGATTCTTCAGGGACAGCAAAAACTGCAAGTGGATTTCAATGGGAAGTTTGACTCGCTGTACATGGATCTGAATGGGAAGATCGAAGCCATCAGTCTCTCCCAGAGGAAGCTGGAAACTCAGGTTGCTCAAACCGCATCAGCTGTGCAAAGGCAGGAAGGTTTTCTTCCAGTGAGAACTGAAAATCCAAGAGCACACGTCAATGCGATCTCCTCAAGTGCAGAAAATTCCGATGAGGATTCTGAAATCGCCAAGGCATCGATCGATACCCCCCAAGTGTCGATCGATGCCAGTTACAATTCTGAAACGGGATACTTCCAAAACCCGTGTATCGATCGATACCCCATTGGTATCGATCGATACTGAGGCGATTTCTGAGGAGACACCTGAGATTTCGACTGTGGTGCCTAAGGTAGTTGCAGAACGAGTGTATATACCCAGGATACCTTATCCTATGCCTCGTATTATGACAAGGAAAGAATGGGAGGACGTCAGATGCAAGGCTTTGTTGGATAAATCAGTTGTGGAGCATCCTTTTGATGATGATAAATCCGCCAGGGACGATTCAAGAACAAGAGTATCGATCGATACCCTACCTGGTGTCGATCGATACCCCTCGCAGAGCGAGCCAGAAACTGTGAAAACACCTGAGTTGATTGCAGAAAGAGTTCGCAAGCCCAAGAAGCAGAATCCTATTCCTAAACACCTCAGAGATCCTATCACTCCAAAGCAGCTGTGTGGCTTTGAGAAGAGGGTACGAAGGATTCCCCACTCGTTCACATTTGAAAAAGCTCTAGAGGGCTGGCCTCTGCTAAGTCACTTCAAAGATTGCAGAGAAACTGAGGAAGAGATCAAGACACTCTTCATTAAGGCCAGAGGTACACCTCCACTGAGACAATTGACTAAGAGGGAAGACCCAAGGATCTTCTCAGTTCCATGCTCTATCTCTAGAGTTGAATTCAAAGAGTCTCTCGTTGACTCAGACTTTAGATAATTGATTTGTGAACATATCAAACCTGAACTTTAAGGCTGATTTAGACTTTAGGATTCACAAAGAGATTTAGAATTCCTAGGATTTAGATTTAGATAATTCTCGTAACGACAGTTGGTTAATTATACTTTAGTGATTTGAGTTCAAGAACTGCGCTAAATCTGAATCCTGTTAGTTAGTTTATCTGCATTCATTGATTTCCTGATAAATACCCTTGGCCTATATTTTTCCTCCATTGATTTACAACACTTTTAATTTACGTAATTGCTTTCAATACCATTGATCACTTAGCGTAATTCAGCATCTAGAATCTATTGTGTGTTTCCTTGAGTCTTTGTGGATTCGATCCCTAGCTATACTATAACAACTGCTTTAGTACTATTTAGGGTATTAATTTGAGCATATCATGAGGTCTAGGGGTGTGCATAAAGATGTACCAGTCGTCGTAGAAGGAGCGAATGTACCATGGAGTCTAGTGGAGATGAAGTTGGGCCATTATGACGTAATCCTTGTAATGGACTGGTTGACACACTACCAAGTTGTCATGGATTGCAAGAGGACGCGAGCCTACATACCGCGATCTGATGGAAAAATGATAAAGTTTCAAGGAGTGAAGTCAGATTCAGGAGTTCCGATAATTTCGATGATTCATGCCACGGACCCATATCGACTAGCGCCAGCGGAAATGGCAGAATTAAAGAAGCAGTTGGAGGACCTTACGGACAAGGGATTCATCCGACCAAGCAGTTCACCATGGGGAGCACCAGTGCTATTTGTTAAGAAGAAGGATGGAAGTTTTCGTCTCTGTATCGACTACCGAGGGCTGAACAAAGTGACCATCAAGAATAAGTACCCGTTACCAAGAATCGACGAGTTGTTGGACCAACTAGAAGGAGCGTCATGGTTCTCGAAGATCGATTTAGCATCAGGCTACCACCAGATTCGAATAGCGGAAGAGGACATAAAGAAAATAGCATTCCGAACCCGTTATGGACACTACGAGTTTGTCGTAATGCCGTTTGGTCTCACTAACGAACCTGCCGCGTTTATGAAGTTGATGAACGATCTTTTCCGGGCATACTTGGACAAGTGTGTGATTGTGTTCATCGATGACATTCTGATCTACTCGAGGACCGAGAGTGAACATGCTCATCATTTGCGAAATGTACTTCAGAACTTAAGGAACCACCAACTTTTTGCGAAGTTGAGCAAGTGCAGTTTCTGGCAAAAGGAAATAGGATTCCTCGGTCATGTTGTTTCCGGAGAAGGAGTGGCAGTGGATCCTGAAAAGATTAAAGCCGTGATGGAATGGCCTATTCCTAAGAACGTTACAGAGGTCCGTAGCTTTTTGGGTTTAGCTGGCTATTACCGAAAATTTGTTCTGAGTTTTTCAAAGTTCTCTAAGCCGTTGACAAGCCTGATAGGAAAGGACGTAAAGTTCGAATGGACTGAAGCTCGATCCAAAAGTTTTGAGGAATTGAGGAAGAGGTTAAATGAGACGCCAATTTTGGTACTCCCGAGGACATGAATACCATTTGAAGTTTATACTTATGCATGTGGAACCGGACTAGGAGCAGTGATTATGCAAGAAGGCAAGGTCATAGCCTATGCGTCAAGACAGTTGATGAAGCATGAGTTGAACTATCCGACCCACGACTTGGAGCTAGTAGCAGCTGTTTTTGCTCTAAAGATTTGGCGTGCGTACTTGTACGGAGAGAAGGTGCAGATGTACACTGACCATAAAAGTCTGAAGTACGTCTTCACTCAGAGTGGTTTGAATCTAAGATAGAGAAGATGGGTGGAGCTGTTGGCCGATTACGATCTGGATATTGCCTACCACCCAGGGAAAGCGAACCATGTTGCAGATGCCCTGAGCATGCGCAGAAATGATGTAGCAGGAGTGAAGGAGGTCCACAAGTTGACTGCAACCCTGGCTAGTTTGACGTTGTGCGTAACAGAAGTGGGAGAAGGTTACGCGTGATTAGAAGCATTGGAAAATGCAGATCTTCTTTGGAGAATTTGACAGGCTCAGAAATCAGACAACGCCTTGAAGGAATTAGTCGAGAAATAGGTGGTTGGATACCATACAGCTGATAATGGGACTTATCTGTATAGGAATCGGGTATGTGTCCCTAACGACGTAGGGTTGAGGAGCGAAGTGTTAAGTCAGGCTCACCAATCTCGATTTTCAGTTCACCCAGAAAACACCAAGATGTACTACGATTTGAAAAGGTACTACCATTGGGGAGGAATGAAACGTGACATCGCTAAATGGATATCGCAGTGCGAAACATGTCTCCAGGTGAAAGCATAACAGATGGCACCTAGCGGACTATTGCAAAGTTTACCACTACCAGAATAGAAATGGGACATGGTAACTATGGATTTTGTAACGGGTTTACCAATGACGTTGGATAAGAAGAATGCGATTTGGGTAATCGTGGACCGCCTCACTAAATAAGCCCATTTTGTGCCAATTAAAAAGACGGATGGAACGGAACAGTTAGCGCAAAAGTATCTGGACCTAATCATAAGATTGCACGGAGTTCCGGTTAGCATTGTGTCGGACATAGATGCAAAATTTACAGCAGCGTTTTGGAAAGCATTTCAGAAAGCATTGGGAACGGAAGTTCATTTGAGTACAGCATATCATCCTCAAACGGATGGACAACCGGAAATGACGATTAGAACTTTGGAGGATATGCTGAGAGCTTGTGTCTTAGACTGGGAAGGAAATTGGGGAAAGTATTTACCGCTGGCAGAGTTTTCATACAACAACAGCTATCACGCTAGCATCAAGATGGCTCCGTACGAAGCCCTGTATGGGAGACCGTGTCGTACACCCCTCTATTGGACCGAGGTAGGTGAAATGAGGGATATGGATCTAGAAATGGTAAAGGAAGCTGCAGAGCAAGTGGAAATGCTTAAGGTCAGGCTGAAAGAAGCTCACGATCGTCAGAAAAGTTATGCAGATAAGCGCCGAAAAAAATTGTCGTTTGAGGTTGGAGATGAAGTGTACCTAAAGTTGAGAACATTTCGGGAAATGACAGGCACTGGAAACTGAAAAAGCTTAAGCCAAGATATATGGGACCGTACCCCATCGTCGAGAGAATCGGAGAAGTAGCGTATTGACTTAAGTTGCCTCACGAATTGGACCGAGTCAGGCCGAGTTGGACCGAGTTGGACCGAGTCACCACCGAGTCAGCCTACGCGAGCCACGCCGGAGCCGAGGAGGAGCCGCCGAGCACCACCGCCTTCACGTCGTCTTCTAGATTCGTTCTCCTACGTCAGATCTGCAGAAAATCAAAGGTGAGGATTAGATCTAGGTTTTCCATATGTTGATTCATTCCTTTTTGGTATGTTGAGTCTAAATCTGATTAGGCTAGGGCGTGTTACGGAGTACGGACACGTTTTCTATGTGCATTTAGTTAGATATGCATCTGCTTAACGAAATGAGTTAGGAAAGCATTAGATGAAGAACGTGCATCCTTGATTGTTCACTCTGCTGTGTTATCAGTGTGTGTAGTTAGAATGAGGTGATCGTCACCGGAGAAGGGAACGGTGGTACGATTGTGTTTGTTGTGAGCCGAGACTTGCAGAGGAAGTCAGCTTGCATCGGGGTGGGTCTTCCCGGGCCCAGAGAAATATGGTCCAAAGTGGACTGGGCTATGAGATGCCGTGTAAATATGGTCCATAGTGGGCTTGGCTATCGAGATGCCGCTGAAGTTGGAGTATTCCCTTGCGTGTAAATTGTTTGTGCGCTGGTAGAGCGTAATGTTTGAGCTTGGTTAGATTTATTCTTAGTGTATTTAAAAAGTAATGTTTGGATGTGTTGAAAGTGTAGGTTTAGTTCTCACTGGGTAATCCAAATTACTCATCCCTCTTTCATTCTTTTCAGGTGAGTCCGATGAGGACGAGTTTGAGTTGCTGGAAGAGTAGTTCCAGTGTGGTGCGCGTTTTCGGGATGGAGTTTTATTCGTTTTATGCGGATTTTGGTTATTTAAATTTTAAAGACGAGCGTTGGTTTTATTTGGTTATTAATCGTTTCGAATTATGGATTTAATTGTCAGACCGAGAATTATTATTTAATGGAATAAATGGGATTTATAGATTTAATTGTTAGACCGGGTTTGGTTCTTCTTAGTATTGTACGTTTTCTTAAATCTACTGTTGGTCGGGGTATTTTGTTTCGTTCTGATTCTAACTTGAATCTCACGGCAACTCGAATTAGGCTGTTTGTCTGATGATAAGATGACCGTTAAATGCCTAGGTGATGTTTCTTGGAGGCTCACCAATATCTTGGAAAACTAGAAAACAGTTCACTGTTTCTCATTTTTGTGTTGAAGCTAAATACATGTCTATGTATAGTGCTCTCTACAAAATTATGTGGATGCACCAACTTTTGTTGGATCTAGGTTTTCTTCAACACGAATCGGTCCGTCTGTTTCGTGATAGTCAAGTAGAGATTTACACTATAGCAAATCTAGTATTTCCTAAATAGACTAAGCATATTGAGACTGATTATGTCATGCAGTCTGTGATGGTATTCAGGATGGACGAAATTTTACTATACATGTTCGGACGGAAGATCAACTTGCAGATTTGTTAACAAAGGCGTTTGATCGTCAACATTATGAGCGTTTAGTATCCAAGTTGACCATTATTAATTTTTATGCTCCAACTTAAAAGGAGTATTAGAATATATTTTAGTCTATAATTAGGCTTGTATAGATTACGCTAGGGTTTTGTAAGTTAAATCGTCATAAATTTGTGTATATATTACCTTGTATATCACGTTTTTTTACAGCGTGTATATCACGTTTAAGATCAATAAAAGGCATTTTCTAAAATTTCTTCGTTGTTCAACAAAAAGGTTATTTACATGAAATGTGAACAAAATTGAAAATTTATTGCAAAAACTGAAACAGAGAAAAATGCAAAATAGTGGAGAGTAGGTTTTTCGTCAATAAAAAAAATCACGATGACCTACCTAATTAAGCTCCCAATCATCATCTGCCTATATAAACATATTAACTATACGAATTAATGATAGTACAATAAAATTCAATAAATTAATACTCGATAAAATAATATTTCGATAAATCAATAATTATTTTTGGTCTTTAAATTAATTTATCAACCACATAATACCTCAATAAATTAATATCTTTATAAATTAATAAAATGTCATAGTCCCCGACATTGTTATTATTTTTTTTGTCGACACCATGATACCTATTAAATTTTAGAGGTTTGATTGTATTATTTATAACTTTGACTAAGATTAGGGGTGGGTAAAATATCTATTAAATTTGATTTGATCTGTTATTAGTTTTGACTCGATCCACAAAAATCTGGATAATCATAATTCTACGAAGCAAAGCAAATACTAAAAATCAATTTTCGTTAAAACAAAACAAATCACATACTACCTTTTAAAAGATGGATATCCGCTCCGCTCCGTGGTGTGGGTAATGTTTTCACCCAACTTCTACTACATGCAAGTGCACATCAAATCAAAATAGTATAGGTGAGATCGATCCACAAAGACCTCAAGTTGTACTACAAATTTATAAGAATAAAATCAAGCTAAAACAAAGTATTATGGTTTTGGTTTTTGAAAATATCAAAAACTAAAATGCGTAAACAAGTAAATAAAGCGATGCAAATTCAATAAGAGAAAATACTAGGCGTTCGGTTAATCATAGAAATTCATAAATCAATAATCCATTTAAATCGAATGATAGAGAAATAATAGAAATCGTTCTAGAACTCAAATCACGGATGTATAATCATTCCACTTTCGTGGCTCCGACCACCATGTTTAACAACCTAATAGACTCAATTTTTGATGGTTATTACAAGTTGAAAACATACATTAATTCGTTCAAGATTCAACTGTTCACTAAACTCATTAACTCGACTTTTGGAAGGTTAAGACGTATAGGTCATCAAATACTAGTTCCGGCAATATAACAAGCTTTTGAAGAGTATATTAACCCAATGTCTAATGCTAGATGATCAGAAAAGCATGCAGCATTACGAGCCAGTAAAGATGAAGAAACCAATAGATATTCCCAATTTAATCGATAAAGGCTTAAGAATTCATGAATTCTTTGATTACCAACAACCTAGCAAGGGGACTGCTCACACATGACAATGATAACAACACAGAGAGATTGAAAATAATTCATAGCTTTATTAAAGAGATAAGGGTTTAGAAAGATCAAACCGAAGATCCTTGAACAAAGGTGAGAAAACTTCTCTTTGAATCTCTTAGAACTAAAAACTAGGAAAAACTTATAAAAATCGTGTTTGGTGTTTAAAGAAGTGTGGCTCTGTTTATTGTGGTGGGTTTTTTTGCTTACATGCAAGAGGCTAAAAATAATTATTTATACCCTAAAGTCGACCTAGGGTTTCATTAAACCGAAAAAGTCAGTTTTTGGGTCGCAGGGTCGGCCAAGCTTCTGGGCCGAGCTCGGGTCCCATTCAGACATGTCTTCAGTAAAGTCTGTTTATCTTCATGACCACTGCTCCGAATGACTTGAAACCAATTCCATATGAAAGATAACTCAAAAGGCTATCTTTCCACCAAATTTCATCTCAATCCATCAACGGGATGGCATCCAACGAAGGTGAAACTTCGGATTCATTTGTAATGTCCAATTGGAGAAATCCGCATTTCTTGAGTTTTAGGTGTTTCGCTGATCTTTTGGATTTGGAAACATGTCTTGGACGTGGAAATATCCTTTTTGTCTCCATTTTGCATCCTTTTTGATGATTTGACCTATATAACTTTAAAGCACAAAACCGAATAAAAATGCTTAGATAAAATACTAAAATCCGTATTAAAAACAGTAAAATATAGAGTATATCAACTCCCCCAGACTTAGCTTTTGCTTGTCCTCAAGCAGACAAAGAAACTAATAATAGAAAAGAAGTTTGAAAACGCGGAAACTCACCAATTCTTTAGAACGTCGTACTAACCTTCATTGTCGTAAACCAATTAGAACAGATTTGACGTTAGATAGAAACCACCATGTACTTCGCTGATTTGCTTCTCAACTTCCCAAGTCCGACCCACAATATCATAAGGTTACCCAAATTTTCCATTGCTGACATCTTTAAATTTAAATGTGTGCATTCTCATCGAGGGAGTATCGATCAAAGAACATGTAGACTTTCCTTAATCAAGTTTCCTGCTTACCTTGGCAGTCTTAATTCCAGTTTCTTTCCTCTCCCTTTTTCTCTCTTCCTTGGATCGAGTTCTTATTTTTCTATTTATTTCACGGGATTAAGGAATTCGAGACGCGAGTATTGATGGTGTTAGCCACCGAATCCCCGGTTTACCTCCTTGGATAAGTTTCCATGAGACGCGAGTATTGATGGTATTTACCACCGAATCCCCGGTTCACTTCTTTTGGCATACTTTCATGAGACACGAGTATTGATGGTTTTTGCCACCGAATCCTCGGTTCACTTCCGCGCCATTCATATCCTTTATGCATTGAAGTACTCAACTGAAGGGAAGAGAGAGGGAAACCGTACTCACAAAGACTTGTCATGGCAGGCTTGAACAAGGTGTCTTGGTCGATGTATACCAAGCCCCAAGATGAGAAAAGTTAAGTTCATTAGGTTGAAGCCAGCGCTAAATCTTTCGGTTCCCTTAAAGACATGGGCATTTTTATGGTAGGTCGGTCCACTCGCGGAGTTTCTACTAGTAAAAATCTGTGGTCAATCTCTGTTAGAATTGTCACTAAAAGTTGGTGTAACACGGTTAGTTCCAAGAAAAGTTCATAATTTCCAACAAAATTTTGACTCAATAAAACGACTTAATAAAATAAAAATATTAAAACAAGACGAACAAACGGATTAGTAAGCGACATAATCCCCCCATACTTACTTTGCACCATCCCAGTGTGAAAGAAAATCAAATTAAGGGAGAAATAATGAATGGAGAAAGAAATAACAAGAAAAAGATAGATAGATGACACCTTGTTTGCCATGGAAATTGTTGCTCCCCAAAAATCTGGTCGAGCTCGGGTGGGGACATTGGGCCGGTATTTTAGTCGAGCTTTGCCTCAGTTTGAGGCGCGAACTCGGACCAGAAGGGATCGGGTCGGAGGTTTGGTATCCTTGGTCGAGCTTGACCTCAGTTTGAGGCGCGAGCTCGGGCCAATACTCTCCCGGCCGATTTCAGCGCCCATTCTTTGACCTCTTCTTGTTTATTCTCCGTTATTCGTCAAAACCCTATTTTTGTATTTTTAATCTTTTTTGAAAAATTCCTAAAAAAGAAAATCAAATAATTAATCATCTTATAGAGTTATAAAAATTAAAATAAAATTAGAAATCATTGTGGGTTGCCTCTCACACAGCGCTTGTTTTAAGTCGTTACCTCGACTCCTTTCAATTAGACGTGAGGTGCATCAGACCAGAGAATATCTTCCCCACCTTGGTCAGTATCTGCAAGATAAGGTTTGAGACGCTGGCCATTTACCGTGAAATCTCCTCCGCTAGGAGATTTCAGTGTTTTCACCTAGTCAATTAATACTAAAGTTCACAATACCGCAATCATAACGGTTGTCAATGCTGTACTTTAGGATTGAATCCATATAGACCAAGGGTACAATACGATTCCACACAAGATGAAATTAAGCTAAGACAAGAATATGGTTTGATTTCAGAAAAGTAACGAAAGCAATTAAAGATGGTGTAAATTCAATAAAGGAAAGGCATTAGGTCAAGGGTTCACTCGCAGGAATCCATAGATCATGAATCAGACAACTATTCAGGGAGTAATTAAACACAAGTTTCAAACTCAAACATAACTATCTAACCAATCCACTTCCGTGGCATTGATAACTAAATCTTGCAACCTAAAATCCTAACTTCCGTTGGCATAGAATTCTAGATCAGCATTAACGAATAAGTTCAATATGTTCACGAATCGCCTTAGCATCAACTTCCGCAGGCTAAGGACAATTCGCTCGCTTATGTTCTTTCTAGCAACCTACGACACTTCTGTGGTATAGATTCAGCCCTAGTTCAGAGACTAAGCGGTCAACTTAAACCTAAGCAATAAACACAACAGTAAGCAAAAACCACAATTGATGGATCCCCTTGAAACCTTAAACCTAACTAATGAACTACTCAGACCTGGAAACAGAGAACAAGCAAAGAGATGAAGAAGACATAGTATAGATTTAGAGAGAAAGGGTTTAGAATTCTTCTCAATAGATGCAAATATTATTCTCCAAAGCTTACAATGATCAAGAGCAAAAAGTTTGAGTAGAATGAAAAGCGGTGAAAAAGTGATGTAAAGTAGTGCCATGAAAGTGGCTAAAAGGAGAGTATTTATAGGGTTCTGGCGGATTAGGTCAAAATGTGCAGTTTCTAGGACAAAACAGAAAAATCAGAAGTTTCCATTTTCATCTCGTCGGCTTGCATCGATCGATGCACACCTTGCATCGATCGATTCTGGATCTCCTGGTGGGGGTTGCATAGGTCGATGCAATCCTTGCATCGATCGATTCTGGATCTCCTGGTGGGGGTTGCATCGGTCGATGCACTCCTCGCATCGATCTATTCTGGATCTTCTGGTGGGGGTTGCATCGGTCGATGCACTCCTTGCATGGACTGATTCTCCACTTTTCTGCCCGGTTCCGTGTGTTTTTTGCCCACGTAACTCCAATTTCCATCGAAAATGCGTTTTTACCTGAGATAACTAAATAAAGGACTAAAAAATTTTAAATACGAACTTTGACTCGATAAAACACTTAAAAGAAATATCAAAACATACGTTAGAAAATGGTAAAAACGAAGTATATTAACTCCCCCAGACTTAGCCTTTTGCTTGTCCTCAAGCACACATAAAACTAAGTAAGAATAAGAGGTTTGAAAACACAGAGACTCACATTTCCTTTTAGACCTTTGCAATGACCATTATCTCAGTGATCCATTTGTTGCCGAACTAGCCACATATCAAACCACCATGTAATTCTCTGCAAGCGATCACAGCTTCCCAGATTCAATTCATTATTTGACAGAATAATCCAAAGCTATCATCGCTGGGTCATCATTGATTATAGTGCCCATAACCTTCTAGACTCTTTCCCTTTCGATATCGTGACTAGACAACAACACAACTTTTGGTACATTTTCCCTCCCCCAGACTTATTATTTTCTCATTTTCTTCTCCTTGGGTATATATTTGAAGGCTTACGAGACGCGAGTATTGATGGTGTTTACCACCGAATCCCCGGTTCATCCCCTTCAAAGATGTAGGCGAATAATGGGATCCCAGGAAATTTTCCTAGCCCTCACTTCCAACTTTGTGTGATCATCTCTTTCGAAGTAAAATAATGGGATCGATGGAAATTTTCCTAACCTTTTTTCTCGAAAGAAAATCATTTCATCATTTCTGCTTTTTATTTTAAATAAGGGAGAGGAGTACCATACTTTAACACATGTCGTCTTCTCAGATACGAATGAGGAGTCAAGCTCTAAAGACACCAATCACGATGATGAGGTAAAAGGAAGAGCGCATAAATTAGCTCAAGCTTTTTAAAATTTTCTGGGAACATGGATGCCTCTGATTAACCGGTCATCTTTTAGATTTTCCATTAGTCTGTTCTCAAGATAACTCTGCAACAATGGTAACTTAAATGCAAAATCATATAAGAGTTCAAAGGTCGTGATCATAATCTCCAACAAGTTTTGACTCAATAAAACAGAATGACTCAAAGAGAACATCAAAAATGACTCAAAAGAAAAACAAAAGAAAGAAAAATAGCGTTGTCACAAAAGAAAGAAAAACAAAAGAAAGAAAGAAAAATATCAAACCACCAGGTACCCTCCCCGAGACTTACTTCACACCGTCTCGGTGTGAGAATAAGTTAAGAGGAAGGTAAAACAGACTCAAGAAAAATAAAATAATATAGAAAAAAGCTAAGGGTAGAAAATGATACGGAAATCAGTGATCCTATGAACTACTGCTCGCATCATGTCCTACCATGCATCTCCTCATGGGCAGTCTCGCGTCGGATGGTCGTGACCCACTGGATCCAGCAAAATCAGACATGCGTCCAACAACGCCATGCTCAACATCGTGCATGCTAGCAGCTGGCTCACCATCATGATAGTCGGCAGTGTCAGATGCCCTGAAACAGGAAGGTCTTCTGGGAACTGGTATCCTAGAGAGTGCTCCCCAAATCCTCTGCAGCATGGCGTTGTTATTATGTATTCCCCCACTGACATACTTTCATTTCTCCTCATCGCCGGTCTCGAACGGGCAAGGTGGGGCAAAGTTGTACTCACTGCAATCTGGAGGAAGAAGGTACTCTACATGATCGGGTATGTCATCTGAAAGGCCCTTAGAGAAGTCCTCTGGTCTACTAGCTGTAGATGCTCTGACGGAGGAGCGAGAAGGTCTAGCTGATGGTCCCTTGCGTCTGCGCTGAGAACCAGAGGGATCAGGTATCAACTGGTGCTCCGGTGGCATCCAATCAATGTGCGCCGTGTCCGCCAAAGTGGTCAGTTCCTGATCGGGCAGCTAAAAGTGTAGGAGTTCGCCATCCGAGCTCTGAAATTGATAAACGAGGTTCGGGAGGAGGATATAACTGGCTCGGAAAAAGGGCTCGCTCATGCAACCCAACTTTTGTCCCGAAGAGCACCACGGTATGTTGAGGTGATTGAAGATGGGTGTGAGAAGGAGTCCAACATACTCTTTTTTGCCACTGCAAGAGAGACCTCTAATCTTCTTTCCTACCCAACTCTGAGCAAGAATGGCCCCAAGGTTCACGCTGTGATGTTTGGGAAAGAGGACGGGGAGCTCATGGTATATATCTGGTGCAACTCCGTAGTAAAGCATAATGAGCTCGTCGGTACGTGATAAAGCTCAAATGTAATACCCTAAAGTACTAACAGCTTTGTCGATTGTAGTATTTAGGGGTCGAATCCACAAAGACTCAATAATCACACAATATATTATATAGATAAGAATTAAGCTAAGTAAATCAATGAAACAGAAAATTATAACATAGTTAAAGTGTTGTAAATTCAATGGAGGAGAGATAGGTTCAGGGTATTTCTCAGAAAATCAGAGAATGCAGATTAACCAACTAGTCAGGGTTCAGGTTATGCACGGTTCTTAAAATCAAATCACTAAACTATAATTAACCAACTGTCGTTGCGAGAATTATCTAAGTCTAAATCCCATAATCCCAAATCTCTTTGCAAATCCTAAAGATCTAAACCAGCATTAAAGTTCATGTTTGATATGTTCACAAAACAACTAAACCAAATCTCTTTGCGGATAGCTATTTTGTTCACCCTAAGTTCTGTCAAATTATCAATTACACTGTCATGCCTAATCGATTAAACTAAGATCTAAGTTCCAGATTCGTCAACCTAGAATTAGTTTTGAGAACAACCTATGGTGAAGAAATCATTCATATTATGAACCCTAACCAACTAATTAACCTAACATTCAAAGAGATCCTTTATTGAGAACCCTAAACCTAACTGGAGATCTACTCAGACATGGAGATTGAAACAATAAACATGATTGAATAAATCTCTGAATAAATAATAAAGAAGAGAGTAACAAAAGGGTTCGAAATCTTCTCTCGGACGAACAGAGTTTCGAACTTGTCTCCCTCAAAAAGCTCTCTCTCAGAAAACTAAAGTAAAATAAAGCGTAGCCAACAAAAGTGGCTGAAAAACCTAATTATAAACCTAAAACACGTTATGGGGCTTCTTGTAATTATTAAAGTCTTCTGGGCCAATGTGCAATTTCATCAGACTTGTAAAATGTCGTGATCCTTCTTTTCATGTTATGGGTATCGATCAATACCAAGCTTTTGTGTCGACTCTTCAGGCTGGTGTCCGTCGACACCAGGACTTCAATTCGATCCTTCAGCTACATGATCTTTGCTAGGCTCCAAAATGCTCCAATATCTCCAAATCAGCTCCGAACGTACCTAAACCTGTAAAGACTCGAAAAGATTCCAAAATACTAGAAAGACTCTATAAATAAGACTTATATCATTGTTAAAAACGGGTAAAAACTATGATATATCAACTCCCTCATACTTATTCTTTGCTTGCCCTCAAGCAAACAGAAAGCTAAACAAGAGAAAGAGGTTTGAAAAACACGGAGACTCACCTGTTCTTGAAACATTGCAATTACCCTTTTCCTTTGTGCTCATGTACTTCACCAGTTCCAAATATAACCACCATGTACTTCTCTGTAGACATTCACAGCCTCCCAGACTACACACATTATCTCGCAACATTGTCCAATAAAACCCTCATCGCCAGTTTCATCGCTGTAATTAATGCCAAGAACCTTCTAGACTCTTTCCCATCCAATATCATGACAAAAGAACCACCCAATTTTCAAACTTTTTGGTATTGTTTTCTCTCCCCCAGACTTGTTTCTCATCATGTTATTTCTCTTTTTATTTTTATGCTTTATAGATCCGCATATACACATTAAGGTCTGAAACGCGAGTATTGATGGTGTTTGCCACCGAATCTCCGGTTCTTCCCTCTCTATGTATCAAAGGCGTAGGCGAATAGTGGTATCACGGGAAATTTTCCTAACCTCGCTTCCAACATTTGTGTGATAATTCCTTCACAAGTAGAATAATGGGATCGCTGGAAATTTTCCTTGCCCTCTACTCAGAAGAAAATCATTTCATCTTTTTATGCTCTTATTTATTAACTTATAACAGGGGAGAGAGATACCATTACTTTCTACACATGGGTTCTTTTGTCAGATACGAATGAGGAATCAAGTTCTATGGACATCAACCACATCGATGAAGTGCAAAAATTTGGCTCAGGCTCGAATGAACTCTGCTGGAAACATGGGTGTCTTCTAGTTAACTGGTCAACCTTTGGATTTTTCATTAGTCTGATAAAGAACTGATTCTGTAACAATGGTCACTTAGAAGCAAAGTCAGAACATTAGATTCAAGAAAAAGATCATCATCTCCAACAAGTTTTGACTCAACAAAACAAGTTTTGACTCAATAAAACAACTTTTGACTTAAAAACAACTGACTCTAAGAAAAACAAAAACATTCTCAGCAACTACCTCCCCCAGACTTGAACAACACTGTCCCCAATATTATTTAGCCTAGAGTTGGTAAAAGAAACCAAAAGAACTGAGTGGAATCGTGAAAAAAACAAAGAGATTACCGGATTGGGGTAGGGGTGTCGACCGACACACAGCCTGGCATCGATCGATACCAAAAGTAGGTTGACATAATCTATGTTCCTCCTGGTGTCGATCGATACCATAATGGTATCGGTCGACACAACACCTGTTCATCTTATTCACACAAAGACACAAGACACAAAAACGAAAAATGACAAAAATAAAAGACTTATATATAGACTCACCAGTGCATTGCCTCCCACCAAGCGCTTGTTTTACGTCACTAGCTTGACTTTGGCTCAGGTGATCAGTCAGGAGAAAATTGAGAACTTACTCCTAGGCAAGTTCTACAACTAGACACTTCCAGCTTCAGAGTTCTGCTCAACATGCTCTCCACAACCTCCTTTCCTTTCTCTTTCAGCTCCGAAGTAAGAATAACTCTAGCCTTAGAGAATGGTTTTGAGGTTCCTTTGCACTTCACCTTATACTCAATCGAATCTCCATCACACTTCTAAATGATTAAGTCAAATAGGCAACACCCTTGACTCTTTTGCTCTTCACCTTCTTCTTTGCCTTAGCCGTTGTGATGTCTCTCTTCGTGATGATAAAAGGACCATCTAAAACGTCTATGACAGCTGGCTCATCATAAGGCTCTTCCAAAAGATCAACCATCAACGTCTCTCCTGTAACAACGGTGATGCCAGAGATATGTTTGGGAGCTCTTCTAGAAGGGATGGCTTTATAGGAGATCTCCTTGTCAATGTATGAGAACGAGATTCTCTTATTGGGTGTGTCTATAACTGCACCAACTGTAGCCATGAACGGTCTTCCAAGAATCAAAGGCGTACTAGATTGTGCACTCATCTCCACAACCTGAAAATCAGTAGGAACCAGACAATCTCCTACTTTAACAAGCAAATCAGGGATTGTACTGTACGGAACTGAGGTTTAGGAGTTCACAAATGTGAGAGTCATCTTAGGAGATTGAATATCAGCAATTCTCAATCTCTCTGCAATTGCCCTTGACATGACATTGACGCTAGACCCTGAATCAACGAGAGACTCTTTGAATTGTACTCCAGAGATAGAGCATGGAACTGAAATTTTTTCTGGGCCTTCCCTCTTAGTCAACTGCTTCATTGGTGGTGGTGTGTTTCTTGCCTTGATGAAGAGTGCCTTGATCTCTTCTAGAGTTTCTCTGCAATCTCGGAAGTGACTAAGCAAAGGGCGATTTTCCAAAACTTCTTCAAAAGACATCGTATGGGGAATACTCCTTACCATCTTCTCAAACCCGAGCAACTTCTCTGCAGTAATGGGGTTTCTGAGACGTCTAGGTGGCATAGGATATGGCACCTTAGTCTTGTAGACACGTTCCTCGAAAATATTAGGTGTTGTCACAATTTCTGGCTCAGTCTGCGAGGGGTGTCGATCGACACAAAGCTTCTGTGTCATTTCTTCAGGTGGGTGTAGATCGATACCAGTAGTGGTGTCGTTCGACACAGCCGTATCAGGCTCAAAATCACCTTCAACCTCTTCTAACTCCACGAATTTTTCTGCATTCAAACTCTTTTCTACCACTGTAGTGACCTCTTTAGAACTTTTTAAGGTGATTGCATTGACGTATTCATTCTGTGAATGAACCATCTTTCCCTTGACAGCTGCTGCAGTCTGAGCTATTTGGGTTTCCAGCATCTTCTGATGAATACTGAGAGATTCGATTTTCCCATTCAGATATGTATACATGACATCCATCTTCCCATTAAAGTCTGCTCTCATCTTCTGTTGTCCCTCAAGAATCTGTTCCAGCATAGATTCAACCTTGATTTCATGAGTTTTGGGTGGTGGAGAATGGTAGGACGAATTCCCATAGGTTCTATTGTAGCCACTGCTCTGAATTGGTTTTTGTAGATACTGATTTGTTTCAAAACAAGCTGGGTTGACTTCAGACTTGTACCCTCCTTGCTGAGCATTGTTGGTGAAGTTTCGGATGTTATTTTGCTGGTATTGATACCTTTGACCTTGAAACCCAGCTCCACCAATGTAGTTAACGTCTTCCACTTCATCTTTTTTGAAATTCTTGACCTCATCAGCAAAGTGAATAGCCTTCTTCGTATTTCCCATCAAAAGATTGTGCATCGAATCCAGCTTAGCCTGAACCTCAGCAATCTGCGATCCATCCATGCTCCCAGTATGCTTTCTTCGCTAAAAGTCTGCATTCTTGGTACTATTGCTAGATGCCAAGTTCTCAATAAGCACATAAGCATCGTCAGGATATCTGGTGTTGAAGTTCCCATTACTCGCAGCATCCAAAGCCATCTGGTACCTCCAATCAATCTCTCTGAAGAAGAGACCCATCAACTGAACTTTAGTGAACCCGTGATGTGAATAATCCCTCTGATACGACCTGAATCTCACCCAAGCAGCCTTAAATGCCTCAGTCGTTCCCTAAGAAAACTGGGAGATTTTATTTCTCAGCTCCTCGCTTCTTGCATCATCATAGAAATTGTTCAAGAAGGCATTCTTAGTCTCCTCCCAAGTAGTCACCGATCCAGGCGGCATCTCCTACCAAAAGAGTATGGAAAAAGCTTACAGAAGAGGTAATCGTTGGACACTCCACTGTACTTCATGCTAGTGATAAAGTCCTCAAACCTCTCAATGTGATCCATATGGTGTTCATGAGAAAGACCATGAAAAGGGTGCTGACCCACATGAGCGAAATATGCAGGTTTCAACTCAAAGTCCTTCCTCTGAAAAGCAGGAGGGTGAATCGCTGATCGATTGGCATATAACTGATCCGGCCTGTTGTACTCACCAATCGTCCTACCACGGTCAACCACATCATTCCCAACGACAATCTCCTCAACAACAGCTGGAGGGACAATGACGTTTCCATCTCCATCAAGTCGTTGCCCTCTATCATTGCACAAATGACACTCTCGGTCTCTGAAACCACTGGATTGTTCATCTCTGCTGGCCTCTTTGCTTTCCTGTTTGTGCGTTCCAAAAGTGCTAGTTCCTCGTTGGAAAGATTAACTAGCTGAGTGCTCTTGTTTCTTCTGGTTTCGCGATTAGGCATACACCTGAAACACAAAAGTCAAAGCACGTAAGTAACAAAAATAAAAAATAAAAACGACGAGTATCGACCGACACAGTTTGGTATCGATCGACACCGTCGAACTTAGTCGAAATTCTAGACTAAAATCTAATGGCGAATTTAGAATCCCCGGCAACGGCGCCAAATTTGATAAAGCTCAAATGTAATACCCTAAAGTACTAACAGCTTTGTCAATTGTAGTATTTAGGGGTCGAATCGACATAGACTCAAGAATCACACAATAGATTATATAGATAAGAATTAAGCTAAGTAAATCAATGAAACAGGAAATTATAATGTAATTAAAGTGTTGTAAATTCAATGGAGGAGAGATAGGTTCAGGGTATTTTTCAGAAAATCATTGAATGCAGATTAACCAACTAGTCAAGGTTCAAGTTATGCACGGTTCTTGAACTCAAATCACTAAACTATAACTAACCAATTGTCGTTGCGAGAATTATCTAAGTCTAAATCCCATAATCCCAAATCTCTTTGCAAATCCTAAAGATCTAAACCATCATTAAAGTTCATGTTTGATGTGTTCACAAAACAACTAAACCAAATCTCTTTGCGGATAGCTATTTTGTTCACCCTAAGTTCTGTCAGATTATCAATTGCACTGTGGTGCCTAATCGATTAACCTAAGATCTAAGTTCCAGATTCGTCAACCTAGAATTAGCTTTGAGAACAACCTATGGTGAAGAACTAATTCAGATTATGAACCCTAACCAACTAATTAACCTAACATTCAAAGAGATCCTTTATTGAGAACCATAAACCTAACAGGAGATCTACTCAGACATGGAGATTGAAACAATAAACATGATTGAATAAACTTCTGAATAAATAATAAAGAACAGAGTAACAAAAGGGTTCAAAACCTTCTCTCGGACGAACAGAGTTTTAGACTTGTCTCTCTCAAAAAGCTCTCTCTCAGAAAACCAAAGTAAAATAAAGCGTAGCCAACAAAAGTGGCTGAAAAACCTAATTATAAACCTAAAACACGTTATGTGGCTTCTTGTAATTATTAAAGTCTTCTGGGCCAAAGTGCAATTTCATCAGACTTGTAAAAAGTCGTTATCCTTCTTTTCATGTGATGGGTATCGATCGATACCACTTATGGTATCGATCGATACCAAGCTTTTGTGTCGACTCTTCAGGCTGGTGTCGGTCGACACTACGACTTCAATTTGATCCTTCATCTACATTATCTTTGCTTGGCTCCAAAATGCTCCAATATCTCCAATTCAGCTCTGAACGTACCTAAACCTGTAAAGACTCGAAAAGACTCCAAAATACTATAAATACTCTATAAATAAGACTTATATCATTGTTAAAAACGGGTAAAACCCATGATATATCAGTACGCATAGCTTCAGTATCGTTCCTAGCAAAGAGGATGTGGCTAAGGATCTTCGCAAATACTCTGAGCGCGGGATTACGGATGCTCGACTGCTTGGAGTATTTACTGTCGTAGTTTCCGCTAGCTATCCTCTCCCAAAAGCTTTGGGCGTTGGGAAATTCAGCAAAACATATCTCCTCGTGGCTTGTCTCGAAGCCATACAGGGTGCAGAGGACAGGGATCAGAATCTGATAGAGGATGCCATGTGCGAAGAAAAGAGTGCTCCTTCACTGGCGACCGGTTCCCTCGGGTTCTCATATCGCAACTCAGCGGATGCCAAGAATTGGCGACTTAGCTCAGGATCGAAAAAATTCGACGAGAGTGGCTAGCCGTCCCAAACCAACCCGCTCAATCAAGAGCTCGATATCCTGCCTGAGACCCATCGAAACCAATGTGTGGGTACTTGCGAAGGGCATGGCTCGCATCTCCACGTTCAGCAGCCCATTGTAAAACACACTCTCATATTTTCCCCATTTGTTGGACATCGTCCGGTTTTGATAGACTTTGTCCTTCTGTATGTCCGTCTTGGTCATCATTGGAACCAGAAAAGCTACTCCATCGGGTCTAGGCCAAGGTGTTTTGCACTTAGTCTGAGGTGCGATTCCCTTGCCTTTGTCTTCTCTCCCATCCGTTGTCGGATTCTGCTGCAAGCTCTGCCTATTAGTCCTTCTCATTTTCCTGGAAAACGAACGACAAGATTTTGCAAAGTGAGCATCAAAGGCAATAAGTAGCACACAATTACATCAAGATGTCTGTATGGTATACCAAATAGCATATGTCATAATGAAACGGCCACAACAGTCCATCAGAACAATATAATTCCAGAAATTGCGAAGTGCATCAACTTGACTACCCAAAGACATTCTCAATGAATTGTGTAAATGTGCGAGGTGATATATGTCTAGAAACAATTTAATCCCGCCAAGGAACGCATCTAATTCGCACATGAACGAACGCAAACCCGAAATTCACACCAACCCATAAACCCTAGTTTTGAAATTCCCACAAATTCTCATTAACAATAGCAAGGTGTGGTCAAATTCATGCCCAGTAGTCGAGCAGGGTAAATAATCTAAGGTATCTAACCATGGATTCATGAAATTGAAACAACAAACCTTTGGTGTTTTATCCATGAAAATCGTGACTGAAAAAAGGAAATTCGAAGTTCATACCTTTTCTAATCGAGAAATCTGGGTTGAGGGTTTTGTTGAGCACAGAAAATTGATGGGGATAGACACCAAAATCGTCAAAACCCGTTGAGAATCAAGAAAGTTATGAGAGATTGAAGATTTTGTGGTCTTGAGAAAAAATAGAGAGCATCGATCGATTTTTAGGAGGAGAAGAGAGTGAAAATCGGAGAAAAGGAAAAAACCGTTTCGATTTTAGTGGAGTAAACTGGGTTTTGGAACCGAGTTACTTACCTAGGCTGGCATCGATCGATGCACGTATTGCATCGGTCGATTGGGGTTTGTCTGCTTTCCCTCGATTGATCGATGCACATTCTGCATCGATCGATTGTGAATTCTCAGACCCCTTGGCATCGAACGATGCACTCCTTGCATCGATCGATTGCCTTTCTTCGGAGACTCCTGCATCGATCGATGTTGCCTCATCGATAGCCCTTAATAAAAACCAAGATTTATTAAGTTAATGTTCTACAAACTTAAAACAAATAAAGAAATACGTACCGGTGGGTTGCCTCCTACTAATCGCTTATTTTAAGTCGTTAGCTCGACTTCTTGAGTGTTCTAGGCGGATGATAGATCTAAAGGGTTCACATTCTCCTTAGCTCGTTTTGATCTCCTCCTCATGGGGCCTTTTTCTTTATCCGTGCTTGGATAGTCATCAAGAGCATTATGTACCTCGCATCCTCTCTTTCCTTCGATCGTGTAACGAATGCGTTTTGAGGTGAAACCGTGAGGTGTTGCTAGGTAGAAGATTTCCTTGTCCACATTCGCGAGGCACATTCTCCTATTTGGCCAATCCATAATGGCCCCTGCTGTTGCTAAGAATGGTCTTCCAAGAAGTAGAGGTTCATTCTTCATTCCACAGATTCTCGCCACTGATATATCATGGTTTTTACCCTGTTTAGACCATGATATAAGTCCTTTTTATAGAGTCTTTCTAGTGTTTTGTAGTCTTTTAGAGTCTTTTACAGGTGTTAGCACATTTGGAGTATTATTGGAGATATTGGAGTTCTATGGAGCATTCTGGAGCGAAAGTGAAGTCTGATGACTAAGTGCCCGATCTGAGCGACAAGCATCGATCGATACCCCCTGGTATCGATCGACACCCGTCGAGAAATCATGGGCCGCGACTTTTTATGAAGTTTGAAGAATTGCAAAAGTGCCCAGAAGACTTTGATATTTACAAGAAGACCCCAACTCGTGATTTAGGTTATAAATAGGATTTTACAGCCACCTGTTTAGAATGCTTTTATTTTTCTATACTTTGGTTTGAGACAAGTCTGAATCTCCCTTCGTCCGAGATCAGATCTTAAAACCCTTGTTATTATTTTATTGATGATTTATTCAAACATGTCTTTTGATTCAATTGCCATGTCTGAGTAGATCCACTTTAGGTTTAGGGTTTTCTCATAAAGGATTTCTTTGAATGCTAGGTTAATTATCTGTTTAGGATTCACTATCCGAATTAGTTCTTCGCCTTAGGTTGTGTTCAAAGCTAATTCTAGGTTGACGAATCTGGAACTTAGATCTTAGGATAATTGATTAGGCACGACAGTGCGATTAATTGCCTGATAGAACCTTAGGTGAGCAAATTGATTATTCGCAAAGAAATTTGGTTTAATTGATTTGTGAACATATCAAACCTGTTATTAAAGCTGATTTAGACTTTAGGATTCGCAAAGACATTTGGAATTCCTAGGATTTAGATTTAGATAATTCTCGCAACGACAGTTGGTTAATTATACTTTAGTGATTTGAGTTCAAGAACTGCGCTAAATCTGAATCCTGTAAGTTAGTTTATCTGCATTCATTAATTTCCTGAGAAAAATCCTGAGCCTATATTTTCCCAATTGATCACATCTCTTTTAATTTCTGCACTGCTTTTAATTACATCTGTTTGGCTTAGCTTAATTCTTATCTATATAATCTATTGCGCGTTTCTCAGAGTCTTCTGTGGTTCGACCCCTAGCTATATTACAACTACTGCTTTAGTACTGTTAGGGTATTAATTTGAGCATATCAAATTTGGCGCCATTGTCGGGGACTCAATTCGCCATTAGATTTTAGTTTAAAATTTCGACTAAGTTCGTCGGTATCGATCGATACTCACTAGTATCGGTCGATACTCAGGCGACTTTTTTGTTGGTATCGATCGACACCACTTGGTATCAATCGATACTCAACGTATTTTTTTGGTTACTTAAGTGCTTTGCCTAGGGTTTTGTTTGCAGGTGTATGCTTGTTCGTGAAACCAGAAGCAACAAGAGCACACAGCTAGTTGAACTATCACTGGAACAGCTAGCGCTTGTGGAACGCACAAACAGAAAGACCAAGCAAACATCAGGGATGGACAACCCAGTGGTTTTAAGAGCCGATGAAGCTGGAATTCTGAGAGACCAAGAGGGTCATGTGTGTAATGAGAAAGGACAGCGACTTGATGAGGCTGGAAACGTCATTGTCCCTGCTCCTGTTATTGAGATTGTCGCGCCATCTGGATGCGCCAACATTGCGTATGCTGCAGGTGATCGAGGTAGAACACTTGCTGAGCACAACAGACCTGATCAGATCTATGCCAATCGAGCTGCGATTCGCATCCCAACTTTTCAGAGGAACGACTTCGAGCTGAAGCCTGCGTACTATGCTCTTGTAAGTCAGAACCCATTCCATGGCCTACCTCATGAGCATCCCATGGACCATATCGAGAGGTTCGAGGATTTGGTCACTGGGATGAAGGACAATGGAGTGCCAAATGAGTACCTATTTTGCAAACTCTTCCCATACTCACTTGGTGGAGATGCTGCTTATTGGCTGAAGCAGTTGGCTCCTGGTTCGCTAACTACATGGAATGAGACGAAGAATGCATTCCTATGCAACTTCTACGATGATGCGAGATCTGAAGAGCTCAGGATCAAAATTTCCCAGTTTTCTCAAGGTCCAACAGAGGGACTCAAGGCTGCTTGGATTCGTTTCAAGTCCTATCAGAGAGACTGTCCGCACCATGGGTTCAATCAGGTTCAGCTGCTTGGCATATTCTACAGAGGGATCGACTGGAGGTACCAGATGGCTCTGGATACTGCGAGTAATGGGAATTTCAACACCAGATATCCAGAAGATGCAGTTGTGCTAATTGAGAACTTGGTGTCTAGTAATAGCACCAAGAATGCTAATTCCGACAGGAAGAAGCAAGCTGCAGGAATTGATGGGTCTCAGATTGCTGAAGTTCAAGCAAAGCTGGATATTTTGCTCGGCAAGAATCAGAGAGCGGTCCACTTTGCTGCTGAGAATGAAGTAGAAGATTGTAACTACGTTGGTGGTTCTGGATTTCAGGGTCAACAATTTGGGTACAACAATAATCGGAACTTCAGCAACAACACTCGCAACTATGGAAACTCTTCGTATCAGCCCATCTCTCCAAAGTCCACAGACAATAAGATGGAACTCATGATGGAACAGGTTCTTCAGGGGCAGCAGAAGTTGCAGGTGGATTTCAATGGGAAGTTTGACTCGCTGTACACTGACCTGAATGGGAAGATTGACCACCTGAATGGGAAGATTGAAGCTGTCAATCTCTCCCAGAGGAAGCTGGAAACTCAGGTCGCTCAAACCGCATCAGCTGTGCAGAGGCAGGAAGGTTTTCTTCCAGGGAGAACTGAAAATCCAAGAGCACACGTCAATGTGATCTCCTCAAGAGCAGAAAATTTCGATGACGATCCTGAAATCGCACTAGCATCGATCGATACCAGCCCAGACGTCTGCTCGAATGGATCCACAACCCCGTGTATCGATCGATACCCCTTTGGTATCGGTCGATACTGAGGCGATTTCTGAGGAGACACATGATATTTCGACTGAGGCGCCTCAAGCAGTAGCAGTACGATTCAATATCGCCCAATTTTGGGAAGACCAGGAAACCAAGTATCAGGCAGAGAGAGCTAAGGAACGAGCTGAGAAAAGAGCTCGCAAACCCAAGAAGGTGAATCCTGTTCCTAAACACCTCAGAGATCCTATCACTCCAAAGCAGCTGCGTGGCTTTGAGAAGAGGGTACGGAAGATTCCCTACGATGTCACTTTTGAAGAAGCTCTAGAGGACTGGCCTCTGCTGAGTCACTTTAAAGATTGCAGAGAAACTAAGGAAGAGATCAAGGCACTCTTCCTTAAGGCTAGAGGTACACCTCCGCTGCGACAGTTGACCAAGAGGGAAGACCCATGGATCTTCTCAGTTCCATGCTCTATCTCTAGAGTTGAATTCAAAGAGTCTCTCGTTGACTCAGGAGTCTGCGTCAATGTCATGTCCAGGGCAATTGCAGAGAGATTGGGAGCTGACATTCAACCTCCAAAGACATCTATCACGTTCGCGAACGATTCCACCTCTCTTCCATATGGGGCGAATGCTGATTTGATGATCACAATAGGAGATTGCCTGGTTCCTACTGATTTTCAGGTTGTAGAGATGAATGCAAAATCTCGTACGCAGTTGATTCTTGGAAGACCGTTCATGGCTACGGTTGGTGCCATTATGGACACACCCAGCAAGCGCATCTCATTCTCATACATTGACAAGGAGGTGTACTACAAGGCCATCCCTAGAGGAACTCATACACGTACCTCTTGCATCGATGCTGTAATAGGAGCGACGTTGATATCGTATCCTTTGGAAGAGCCTTCTGATGAGCCTACTGTCACAGACATCCCAGCTGAACCGCCCAGCATTCCCAAGGAAGTTTTCAGAAAGACTAAGGCAACAAAGAAGAAGGCCAAGAGCAAGAAGGTCGAGAATCCCCATGTCACTTTGATACCTCAGAAGTGAAATGGAGATTCGATTGAGTACAAAGTCAAGTGCAAAGGAGCCTTGAAGCCATTCTCTAAGGCTACAGTACTTCTTACTTCTGAGCTGAAAGAGAAAGGACAAGAGTTTGTGCAAGGCATATTGAGCAGAACTCTGAAGATAGCAATGTCGAGTTGTGGAGCCTGTTTTGGTGCAAGCTCGCATTCTTATCCAGCCTGAATGGCGTTACAGTCAAGCTATTGACGTTAAACGAGCGCTTGGTGGGAGGCAACCCACTGGTGAGTCTGTTTTTGATTCGTTTTTCTTTTTATTTTCGTTCGTTTTATGTTTGTGTCAGGATAAACAAGGAGCTTGTTGGTATCGATCGATACCATTGGTATCAAATTTGATATGCTCAAATTAATACCCTAACAGTACTAAAGCAGTAGTTGTAATATAGCTAGGGGTCGAACCACAGAAGACTCAGACAAACGCGCAATAGATTATATAGATAAGAATTAAGCTTAGCCAAACAGATGTAATTAAAAGCAGTGTAGAAATTAAAAGAGATGTGATCAATTAGGAAAATATAGGCTCAGGGTTTTTCTCAGGAAATCAATGAATGCAGATAAACTAACTAACAAGATTCAGATTTAGTGCAGTTTTTGAACTCAAATCACTAAAGTATAATTAACCAACTGTCCTAGGAATTCCAAATCTCTTTGCGAATCCTAAAGTCTAAATCAGCTTTAATAACATGTTTGATATGAGTTGGTTAATTATACTTTAGTGATTTGAGTTCAAGAACTGCGCTAAATCTGAATCATGTTAGTTAGTTTATCTGCATTCATTGATTTTCTGAGAAAAACCCTGAGCCTATATTTTCCCAATTGATCACATCTCTTTTAATTTCTGCACTACTTTTAATTACATCTGTTTGGCTTAGCTTAATTCTTATCTATATAATATATTGCGCGTTTCTCTGAGTCTTCTGTGGTTCGACCCCTAGCTATATTACAACTACTGCTTTAGTACTGTTAGGGTATTGATTTGAGCATATCAGCCACTTGAAAATCGACCGAGACAATGCAATTTCCAAATTTCAGAGGGAGATTCTCGATCTTGCCAACCATGGTGGTGGTTGAGCCATCTGCAAGCCCGATTCGCATCCTCGAGGGCTTCATGTTGTCGATCTTCAAACGTCTTGCATCCGCCTCTGACATAAGGTTTATAACGGCTACCGAATCACACAGAGCTTTGTCGAAGTAGGAACCGAAGATTTCACATGGAACGACAGAGCATCCTGGTTCTTCGAGCTTGTGCAATGTTCTGGGCGTAGATAGCTTCTTCCTAGCTTCGTCGAACAGATCTTCGATCTCGTATCTTCTCTGCTATACCAAAACAGCTCCTTCATTGCTGGGTATTTCTTCCAAGCTTAGTCGAATGACATGTGGAATGGGATTTCCTTCATAATGGAATGGAAATCATCTAGCATCTCTTCACTTATGGGCCGAGTTTTCCCTGTCTTCATGTTCTGAGGCCAGAGTTCGCCTCGGAATTGGGATTCCCTCGCGTGGTTTCCTCCCTCGGATCCTCGCGGTTTCGCTTATCATCATGCACTGATTATCCATGTCCCTCTGAACTCTTGGGGATGCCTCTGCCTCAACTAGGAGAATCACAGCATTGCAGCTATTGGTAAGATCCCGTCTTGTTTCCTCCAAGTCATTTTCAAGGTAGAGGTCGACAGTGTCCTCGACGTCGGATAGACGCTTCTGAAGCATCGTAATTTTACCAGAAAAATCTAAGGATCTGTCTCTGAACCCCATGGTTTTGCTAAGAAGATCATTGTACCTTCCATCCATTTTGAAACGAACGTCTTGGATCGCTTCCGCTGTTTGCTTCTGCCCCTCATGGAGAACATGGATGGATGAATAAAATTCTCTCCCTTGGTTGCCAACTTCTTCCACTCTTCTCTCAACCATGTGTGTCTTACTTGAAATTATTTCCAGGCCTGTAGCAGTCGTCGAGAGAATTTTACTCAAGTTCATGAGCTTCTCTTCAAAGCTGTCTTCCATGAGTTTCATAGATTTGTTAACATGATCGATGAAAATTTGGCTTTTCTCAATCTTGTGGGTTTGCTGCAGCTGCATCTCCTCCAACTGCTTTACTTTTTCCTCAAGTCTTTCTACTTGGACGTAGATAGCATCACACTTTCCCCCAAGATCCTTTTTGATATGCTACAATTTTGCGTCGAGCTCGAATGAGGATTCCTGCTGATTTCTCAGTAGCGTGTGCATCATAGCTTCCAGAGACTCGCTGGGATTGAGATCTTAAGCATGAGGTGGTGCTTGGGTTCTCTATTGGTGGTAGTGATGGATGTACCCTTCATCGCTCCAACTCTGGTTTTAGTGTGAGTAGGATGGGGCTGGCCGATTTGTGTTGAAATCTGGAATTGGAATGTAATCGCCAGAAGATTCGCGACGCATGGGCTATCGTCTATGAGCTTCATGGCGGAGATGGGATCGATTTATTAAAAGGTTCCTGAAATACACATAAATATAAAATAAAATATATTAGTAAATCTTAGACTAAATTTCAAATTCATAATTGAAGGTAACGCTATTGGTCCCCGGCAATGGCGCCAAATTGATTTCAGTGTTTTCACCTAGTCAATTAATACTAAAGTTCACACTACCGTAATCATAACAGTTGTCAATGCAGTACTTTCGGATCGAATCCACAGAGGCCAATGATACACTACGATTCTCACAAGATGAAATTAAGCTAAGACAAGAATATGGTTTGATTTCAGAAAAGTAACAAAAGCAATTAAAGATGGTGTAAATTCAATAAAGGAAAGGCGTTAGATCAAGGGTTCACTCGCAGGAATCCAGAGATCATGAATCAGACAACTATTCAGGGAGTAGTTAAACACAAATTTCAAACTCAAACATAAATATCTAACCAATCCACTTCCGTGGCATTGATTACTAAATCTAGCAACCTAAAATCCTAACTTCCGTTGGAATAGAATTTTAGATCAGCATTAACGAATAGGTTCAATATGTTCACAAATCGCCTTAGCATCAATTTCCGCAGGCTAAGGAGAATTCGCTCGCTTATGTTCTTTCTAGTAACCTATGACACTTCTGTGGTATAGATTCAGCCCTAGTTCAGAGACTAAGCGGTCAACTTAAGCGTAAGCAATAAACACAACAGTAAGCAAAAACCACAAAAGATAAATCCCTATTTGTGTCTAATTCAATGATTCATGGATCCCCTTGAAGCCCTGAACCTAACTAATGAACTACTCAGACATGGAAACAGAGAACAAGCAAAGAGATGAAGAAGTCATAGTATAAATTAAGAGAGAAAGGGTTTATAATTCTTCTCAATAGACGCAAAGATTCTTCTCCAAAGCTTACAATGATCAAGAGAAAAAAGTTTGAGTAGAATGAAAAGCGGTGAAAAAGTGATGTAAAGCGGTGCCTTGAAAGTGGCTAAAAGTAGAGTATATATAGGGTTCTGGCGGATTAGGTCAAAATATTCAGTTTCTATGGCAAAACAGGAAAATGAGAAGTTTCTATTTTCTTCTCGCCGGCCTGCATCGATCTATGCACACATTGCTTCCATGAAAATTCTTGGACCACTTTCTACGAGAAATGTCATTATGAACTCATAGCCGAATGTCTTTTCCTTACGAGCTCTCTTGCTTCGTCTAGGTTCAACTTCTTCTTCTTCTGCTTCTTCGTTTATAGAAGTGCCTAAAGTGTTTGCCTCATTGCCAGCATCTCGTTCACAACGTGTTCGTTTAGGATTTCCTATATCCTTACACGGAAACACATTTTCGAAGAAGGAAGCATTCTTTGACTCCATTATCGTGTTTACATGCATGTCTGGTATATCTGACTTATGTACCAGAAAACGATATGCATTACTATTATGCGCATATCCGATGAAAATGCAGTCTACCGTCTTAGGTCCGATAGTGACCTTTTTCGGAAGTGGAACTGCAATTTTTACCAGGCACCCCCACACTTTCAGGTATTTATACGAAGGTACATTATGATATATCATGGTTTTTACCCCGTTTAAGCCATGATATAAGTCCGTTTTATAGAGTCTTTCTACTATTTTGTAGTATTTTAGAGTCTTTTACATGTTTTAGCACGTTTGGATCATAATTGAAGATATTGGAGCTTTCTGGAGCATTTTGGAGCAAAGCAGACGTTCGTGTAGCTGAGTACCCGATTTGAAGTCTGAGTGAGGATCGATACTGCCTAGTATCGGTCGATACTCATCGAGGCAGACACGACCCTCGACTTTAATGAAGAGTTGAAAAATTGCAACTTGGTCCAGAATTCTTTGATATTTACAAGAAGCCCCAAAACGTGATTTAGGTTATTTAATAGGATTTTAGAGCCACTTTGATGGCAATGCTTATTTTATTCTGGTTTTTGTGAGAGAGCTTTTGAAGGGAGACAAGTCTGAAACTTTGTTCGTCCGAGAGAAGATTTCGAATCCTCTTGTTACTCTTTCTGTTTTATTTGATGATTTATTCAAACATGTTTATTGTTTCAATTTCCATGTCTGAGTAGATCCCTTGTTAGGTTCAGGGTCTCAATAGGGTTTTCTCTGAATGCTAGGTTGATTAGTTATTAGGATTCACTATCTAAATAAGTTCTTCACCATAGGTTGTCTGCAAAGCTAATTCTAGATTGATCACCTAGAACTTAGATCTTAGGATAATTGATTAGGCACACGAGTGCGATTAATTACCTGATAGAACTTAGGGTGAGCAAAATAACTATTCGCAAAGAGATTTGGTTTAGTTGTTTTGTGAACAAATCAAACTTGAACTAAACGCTGGTTTAGACTTTAGGATTCGCAAAGAGATTTGGAATTCTAAGGATTTAGACTTAGATAATTCTCACAACGAGAGTTGGTTAATTATACCTTAGTGATTTTAGTTCAAGAACCGCGCTAAATCTGAATCATGTTAGTTAGTTTATCTGCATTCAGTGATTCCCTGAGAAATACCCTGAACCTATCTTTCTCCCAATTGAATTTACAACCATTTTAATTTACGTCCTGCTTTCAATACCATTGATTGCTTAGCTTAATTCTCATCATCATAATCTATTGTGTGTCTCTGTGAGTCCTTGTGTTCGACCCCTACTATTGCTGCAACAAATGCTTAGTACTTTTAGGGTATTAATTTGAGCATATCACATTACCTTCCCAAAGTTCATAGGGAGTTTTCCCAGTGACTTTGTGCGGTATTTTGTTCAGGATATAATTTGAGGTAACCAGTGCTTCCCCCCACATGTAATGGGCTAACCCAGGTTCCTGCAACATTGCATTCATCATTTTGTTGAGAGTTTTGTTCTTTCGTTCAGCAACTCTGTTGGATTCTGGTGAGTATGGAGCGGTCGTTTGATGAATAAAACCATGATGTCTGCAGAATGCATCAAATGGTTNACGAGATAAGTAATTGGTTTCTTATCATTCATCTTAAGGTTCTTCGAGGTGGAAGCTTCAGTTACAATATCATTACGAATTACTGCCTCAACATACATCTTAAACAACCCATCACAAACAAAACCTTTCCCAAAAACATCCCATTCTTCGATAGGATCAACTTATCTCCTTCCATCTTGACCGTGAATCCATGCTTGCTCATGAGAGATCTTGATATCAGATTCTTTCGCATGTCCGGCACATGGACGACATTCATGAGAATGAGCTCCTATCCAGAGGTGAGCTTCAGAACAACCTTTCTGTGACCTTCAATTTTCGACGAAGCGGAATTACCCATCAAGAGCTTATCACCCCTCTTGTTCTTTGTGAATGTCGAGAACATCTCTCGATCCATGTATATGTGCCTAGTTGCGCCAGTATCGAACCACCATGTCTACGGCTGGCATTAAGCAACATTGGCCTCATTGACCACAACACACATGTCAGCTTCGGTCAAGTTCGCTTCAGCCTTCTTGATGCGGCACTCGAATGATTTGTGCCCTTGCCTTCCACAGAAGTTACACGTTCCCAAAAACTTTTGAAAAGTCTGCTCATTCTGACAATTCTTGTGCTTGAACTTCTGGAAGTGGCATCTTCCCTTTGCCTTTGTCTTAGCGTCCTTTGTTCAGACACTTGCCTTGCTTGTTTTTTTGGTGTTCAACCATATTTGCGTTGTGTTCACGAATCTTTACACCTACTCCAATCTGTTATTCCCAATTCGTAGACTCTACACGAAGTTTAACAACCAAGTCTTCAAGGCTCATCTTCTTTTTCTTCAGGTTGAGGTAATTTTGGAAGTCTGTCCAACCAGGAGGAAGCTTCTCAATGATGCAGCATCCCTGATAGGTTTCACACAGCCGCATTCCCTCAGCATGAATATCGTGAAGGAGCCTCTACACCTCTTCGACTTTCTCCATTAATGGTCTTGAGTCTACCATCTGGTACTGCATAAATTTCGCCACAATTTGAGTACCAGAATCCTCGATGCGATACTTCTTGTCTAGGGAATCCCACAGTTCTTTAGAAGTTTCAGCGTTTTTGTATACCCCGAACAGAGAGTCTGAAAGGCTATTCTGAATGTAACCCTTGCACAAGAATTCGCCATGTTCCCAAGCATGAACACTCGCAAGCGCACGCGGATCACTGTTATCTTTTGGAAGAACATGTTTCACTTCGCTTGTGAATTTCTGCAAATTTAGCGTCGTCAGATAGAAGAACATCTTCTTCTTCCACTTCTTAAACGATGTCCCGTCAAACTTGTTTGGAGGAGCGACATGATTCCCAGATGGAACTTTGACCGTCTCGATCAGACAAGCAGCCTTTTCTTCGACTTTGTCGTTGGTTTTCTCCACCTCTTTGGTGTTGTTCTCGGTAATGCTTGTCATTCTGCGAAGACAAAACAAACACAACCTCTAGTCAATAATTATTTAAGAGTTTTGATTTAAATCACAAAATCTGAAACAAACTCTTAATTTTGATATGGAATTAAATAGCAATTTAGAAACCGATATTGAATCAATTAGGATCGCTAAGAGCGCGTTCTAAATCGAACCTCCACACAGCGTTCGTCAAAGCGTTTAAGGAAACGCGTTTGATAATCGTTTTAGAGAACACGATTTGTTGATTTACGAATGT
The DNA here is from genome assembly GCA_002933935.1 of Eutrema yunnanense. Lineage (NCBI taxonomy): Eukaryota > Viridiplantae > Streptophyta > Magnoliopsida > Brassicales > Brassicaceae > Eutrema > Eutrema yunnanense. The sequence goes on along the minus strand of PKML01048071.1, from coordinate 1,030 downwards.
CAAAACATTTTTTAAACGTTCGCAAACCAAACACTGTTTATTAATCGCAATTAATAACGTTTGTAAAAGACGTTAGAATAACACCGCTTCTACTACACATTTAAGAGTCGCTAGATTAGCGTTTTATAACGTTTGAGTGTCACAAGCGGTAGAACGTCTTTTTATAAAATCGTTAAAATAAAACCGCCTCTACTACATATTTGATAGTCGCTAGATTAGCGTTTGATAACGTTTGAATATCATAAGCGGTAGAAGAATTGTTTTAAAAATCGTTGGAAAACGTTTATTTACTCGCGATTAAAATCTGTTTGATGTTTATAAAACAGAAACGGATTTCTTTGAGTTAAGATTGTAGGACCAAAAATTTTCACATTATAGAGAAAGCGATTTAATCACGAATGTATTAATAAATGTTAAGGAAATACAAGATTAATAAAACGATGTAATAGAGACGAAACAATGGAGGCGAGATAACTCTCTTTTCCTTAACTCAAAGAATCGCCCATAGTGTGACGGTAAAAAGAAGATTCATGCGTCACAGGATACAACCATTGAATCCGTTATCGCAAGCACTCGATAACAGATCTGTCGAACTAAATTCTACGATACTCTCGAATAAGAAACTTACCCTAAGCGATGGGGAATTGAAAGAACTTTTCTTTTATTGGTGTGTTTTCTGTGTGTAATCGGATGCCTTTCTCTCAAGAGAGACTATCGTATATATAGGAAAAGAGAGATGTAGGGTTCGCCTTGTTGATCAAGTTTAGCCGACTTGATAAACACGCAAAAGAATATTCTCACAGAATATTCTAGAATGGCGGCGATCCAAAATCGGCCCAAAAAATAATTGCTCGGAGGCCCAGCGACCCTCAACCTATAAGAGCCCTAAGAGCCATTAAAAAAATGCAATGAGCAACGAGCCGCCGCCTGGCCTGGCATGGCCGTGTTTGTGTTTCAAAGGAATTGGAGAGAGAGGAAAAAGACCATGCGCGCCGCCGCCTGGCCTGGTATGGCCGTGGCTCGTGGTCTT
>PKML01047759.1:557024-587748 GCA_002933935.1 Eutrema yunnanense | reverse complement strand
GTAAAACCCTAATCAGAAATATACAGAATTTCAGAGAGTTCTTCTGATTCTTACAAAAATCGTAAGTAGAATCCTCTTCTGTATTTCCATTTACGAACTAAAGGTTGCTCTTTGGATATTTCTCCTTTAGATGTATTTCTTCCAGAATGTATGAAACGAGATCAATGTCTTTGAATTAATTGCAAAATTTTCAAACTCTTGAAGGATGATTGTCAAATTTCAAACTCAAGTTTCAGAAGACTTTAACGAAAACGACAAGAGTTTGTGTGTGTGGGCCCATAACTCTCTCTGTTTTCACACGTTTTAAAGATTTGACTGTTGAAAAAAAAAAAAAAGGTAAAGATAACTCCTCTCAGAAGTAAATGGTTTTTTGTGACCATTTTCAACGAGTTTTAGACCGCATTTAATTGTCCCCACGACGGAATTGCATTTTGAATTTGCTTCTTCTTACCTTAGCCTTCCTTTCATTTCTTGGTTTCGAGTTGAAGCAGAACCGTTCTTTCCCTTTGAATAAGCGACATGAAGCTGTCTCTTTCACTTCCTTTCAGTGCTCTCATGCTGCTTGAAGTTTTCGCCGTGATCTCTGCTCAAGCCAGGTTTTCAAATGAGACTGACATGAAAGCTTTGCTTGAGTTCAAGTCTCAAGTTGCTGAAAACAAGAGAGAGGTCTTGGCTTCATGGAATAACTCCTCTCCACTCTGCAATTGGATTGGGGTTACATGTGGCCGCAAACAAGAAAGAGTTACAAGTCTGGACCTTGGAGGATTCAATTTGGCCGGTGCGATCTCTCCCTCCATTGGTAATCTCTCGTTTCTCAGATTACTTAATCTTGCAAGCAACTCTTTTGGAAGTACCATCCCTCAAGAGGTGGGAATGCTATTTAGGCTTCAGTACTTGAACATGAGCTTTAATCTTCTCCAAGGAAGGATTCCGCCCAGTCTTTCTAACTGCTCTAGACTGTCGACCCTAGATTTATCGTCAAACAATCTTGCTCATAGCGTTCCTTCGGAACTAGGTTCACTTTCTAAGCTTGTCATTCTGTATCTTAATATAAACAACCTTACCGGAAGGTTTCCTGCGTCTTTGGGAAACTTGACGTCACTGCAGAAGCTTGACTTTGCATATAACCATATGGAAGGAGAGATTCCAGACGATGTAGCTAGATTGACTCAATTGGTGTTTTTCCAAGTATCACAGAACAGTTTTTCAGGTGTTTTTCCTCCTGCATTATACAACATCTCCTCGCTTGAGTCTCTATCCCTAGCCGGCAATAGCTTTTCGGGTAACCTTAGGGCTGATTTTGGTGATCTTCTACCAAACCTAAGAACAGTTATTATGGGAGAAAATAATTTCACCGGAGCTATTCCCATAACACTTGCCAATATCTCAAGCCTTGGAAGGTTTCATATCTCATCTAATTACCTGACAGGAAGTATCCCTTTAGGTTTTGGAAAATTACGTAATCTGTGGTCGTTAGGGATTGCTAATAACTCTCTGGGAACTAACTCGTTCAGTGATCTTGAATTTATTGGGGATTTGGCTAGCTGCACTCAATTAGAGTTCTTAGATGCTGGTTACAACAGACTTCGAGGTGAGCTGCCTGCCTCCATAGCCAATCTGTCCACCAAATTGACTAGCCTGTCCCTTGGAGGAAATCTTATCTCTGGAACAATTCCTCGTGACATCGGGAATCTCATAAGCCTGCAAGAACTCAGTTTAGAAAAAAATATGTTGACAGGAGAACTTCCAGTCTCTTTCGGGAAGCTTTTGGAAATGCGGGTGCTGGATCTGTATTCAAATGCAATATCGGGGGAGTTACCTTCTTATTTTGACAGCATGACTCAGTTGCAAAAGATCCATTTGAACAGCAATAGTTTCCAAGGAAGAATCCCTCAGAGTATTGGACGTTGTCGAAACCTGCTAGACCTATGGATTGATACCAATAGGTTGAATGGGACTATACCTCGGGAAATACTGCAAATTCCATCCCTTGCTTACTTGGATTTGTCAAGCAATTTCTTGACCGGCCCTTTTCCAGAAGAAGTTGGAAAGTTACAACTTCTTGTTGGACTAGGTGCTTCGGACAACAAATTATCAGGACACATCCCACAAACTCTAGGGGGTTGTCTCTCGATGGAGTTTCTCTATCTGCAAGGAAATTCGTTTGACGGAGCCATTCCAGATATAAGTCGGTTGGTAAGCCTAAAAAATGTTGACTTCTCCAACAACAATCTCTCTGGCCCCATACCTCGATATCTGGCCAATTTTCCTTTGCTGCAAAACCTGAATCTCTCTATGAATAATTTTGAGGGAAGTATGCCAACAACAGGAGTGTTTCGAAATGCTACATCAGTTTCTGTTTTTGGAAACAAAAATCTATGCGGAGGCATCAGAGAAATGCAACTAAAGCCATGCATTGTGCGCGTATCACCAAGGCCGAGAAAGCCTCTGTCATTCAGAAAGAAAATTGCCAGTGGTATTGGTATAGGTACAGCCTCACTTTTGTTATTCATAATTGTGGCTTTTCTATGTTGGTTCAAGAAGAGGAGAAAGAAAAAGAACAATGCAAGTGGTAGTAACCCATCTGATTCTACTACTTTGGGGCTGTTCTATGAGAAGATAAGTTATGAAGAGCTTTATAATGCAACAAATGGCTTCTCATCAAGCAATCTGATTGGTTCAGGCAACTTTGGTAATGTGTTTAAGGGATTGCTTGGCCGTGATGATAAACTTGTCGCTGTTAAAGTTTTGAACCTCCTGAAGCATGGAGCAACGAAAAGTTTTATGGCGGAATGTGAAACCTTCAAGGGTATAAGGCATCGTAACCTTGTAAAACTGATAACAGTTTGTTCAAGCCTCGATTCCCAAGGAAACGAATTCAGAGCTCTGGTCTATGAGTTCATGCCAAAAGGAAGTCTGGATATGTGGCTGCATCCAGAAGATCTGGAAAGGGCAAACGAGCACTCTAGAAGTTTAACAATTCAAGAGAAACTCAACATAGCAATAGATGTGGCCTCCGGTCTGGAGTATCTGCATGTTCATTGTCATGACCCTGTAGCTCACTGTGATCTGAAGCCAAGCAACGTTCTTTTGGACGATGATCTGACTGCTCATGTTAGTGACTTTGGTTTGGCTCGGCTCCTCTATAAATTTGATCGAGAGTCCTTCCTAAACCAGTTTAGTTCTGCCGGTGTCAGAGGAACCATTGGCTATGCCGCACCAGGTAAATAAACATCTTTACGCAAAAAGTATTGTTTAACTGTGAATTATCCAATCGCATTGTCTGTTGTTGCTTTAAAATATGTACAGAATATGGAATGGGAGGCCAACCATCAATACAAGGAGATGTGTACAGCTTTGGAGTTCTACTTTTGGAGATGTTCACTGGAAAAAAACCGACGGACGGATCATTTGCAGGCGATTATAACCTCCGCAGCTACACAAAGTTAGTATTGTCGAGATATGATGAGGAGGGTGGAGGCAGCAACGCCATTGATGAGTGGTTGAGACTGGTTTTGCAGGTGGGAATAAGGTGTTTTGAAGAATATCCGAGGGATAGGATGAGAATGGCTGAAGCTGTACGCGAACTAATCTCAATCAGATCTAAATTCTTCAGTTCCAAGAAGACTATTACAGAGCTAAGTCCTCGGGATGCTGTGCAAAGTTCTCCTCAGGAATGGATGTTAAATCCAGACATGCATACAGTCTAGACGAAAATGGTGGCACGCAATTACCATCTCGACTACTTTTGAGGACACAGTGAATGTGTCTCTGCTTCTGCTTCTGCTTCATCGAACAATGTTAGGAGAAGAGTCTACTGTATTTTAAAATCTATCTCTGTAGCCACAGTCATTTTCACTTAGCTCTTTCTCTGTCAACAGTCTTCTCCATAAGTGTATGTATATTATGTCATGGATACACAGTCCAGTTGCCATATTTTGTTTCTAAAGTTGAAAAGGTTCTTCGGCGTTCAAAACGAATTGGGAACAACGTTAATGTGCCCCCTTGGTGGCTGTGAAACGTGATGATCTGGAAGTAGAAGAGGCTTCAAAACAGTCTAGGCACTAAATTCCCTTCGTGCTCGTGACTCTCTGTTTTTCCCAAATCTGTTGTTGTAACACTATCAGACTTATAACAGCCAAAGAGGCCCATTCGTGTTATAATTGTTGTAGATGGAAATACAATGGTCAAAATTTGTAAATAATGAAAATAGAGGGGTGTTTAGTTTATCTTTAAGAACATAAGAACTGAGTGACTATCGATCAATAAATAAATAGTTTGTTGCTCGATGAGAACATACATGATTCGAGAGCGTTTTGGACAAGGTCTTTGGGAAGTAAACTAGTATTTCGATTTTTAGAAGAGATTTACAAGAACAAGAACAAAGAAATGATAAGTGTTTGAGTTTAGAGCTAAATTGTAGTTGAGAGTGGTGTACAGAGTTGGAATCTGGTCTTGGCTCCTTGCCATTATACTCCGAGATCGTGTTTAACGTTTCCGTTTACTCCGCCTGATTCGCCATTAATGGTTTTTAAGTCCGAGGCTCCGGCCATTACGTTTAGGCAGCTTAACTCACCGGTTTGAACGAGTCTTTGGTCTCCTCAACGGGGGTTGACTAACGATTTTTGACTGTAGATGTTAACTCCAATGGGTTTTTCAGCTCGGACCGTCACCTCGTATATTCTTTTGACCTCGCTCGACTTCTTTGAATTCACAGAATATGTTTACATTAGGTTTACCGTGTCCAATTTACTGGGCCAAAAATTTACCCCCACAATAACAATCTCCATCTTTTATGTACTAATTTTATCTATACTATTAAAACATAATCAGTTTTGGAATATGTTTTCAAACATTCCTAATTTTTTTAATAAATTGAATTTGTTGCCACTCAGATATTAAACATGTTGTGAAACATTTATTAAATTTATTATAAACTTAAAAATTACATATTAAACATATTTAAATTAATAGCTCAGACCCTACATCCCAGGCTCGGGACCACATCACATTCTAACCCTAATCACAGGACAGAAAAAAAGAAGAGAAAGAGACGCACAGAAAAAAGAGAAAGAGGCAGAGAGAAAGTTAGAAGAAACCGTGAGAGAAGAAACTGATACAGATAAACCGTAATAGAGAAGCCTCCTTTTCCTGTATCAGAAACAGAGTTTGAGTCTTTGTGTTCTTGGTGTGAGCTTCTTGGTATAGTAGAAAACCTATGGTTTCTCTGATATTTTCCAGTAGCTTGTTCTAGGGGTTTTGTGCTTTCTCTGTTTTTGCATAAAACGTGTAAGCAAGTGGAACAAGAGATAGTTGGTGGTGTTATAAGCTTTAAACCTATTGATCTACTGGAAGTTGAGGGACAATAATGAAAGTGTATTGTTGACTGAGATTTAGAATGTTGCTGGAGCAGGACGTGACACAGATGATGAGACATAAATCAACAAAGACAATCCACACAGTTGCTGAGATAGAAGCTGTCACATATGCTGAGACAGAGCAGAAGTGTGACATGGTGGTAAAGTTAGAAAGAAAGAAGCGAGGACTTTGAAGAAAAGGAAAGAAGGTAGGACTTTGAAGAAAAGGAAAAAGACTTGACAAAAAAGGAAATTGGGCTTTTTCTAATTTGTGTAGAATTAGGAAAAAGTTTGTGTTTTAGTCTCTATAAATATATAGGACTAGTGAGGTCGAGTTTAACTTTTCTAAGGCAAAAAAGGATTTAGGGTTTCTTGTATGGAAATCAAGAGAGAAGCTTTCAATACTTGTATGGTTTGAGAAGCTTGTGAGAAGTTAGATTTTAGATTTTCTAGGAGATACTTGTACGTTTCTCTGGTTTGGTAGACTTGTAAGTTACCATTAAAAGATAATCTAATGAATCAGGTTTGAGAAATCCCTAGACCAATATATGCTGCATCATTCTGTGCTAGTATCTATTGCATCATACTCTTGCTTTTTCAAATAATTCGTGTGTTTTTACCTTTTATTGCTGACTGGTTTGGTGCAGCAGTGAGGTTCCTCACAGAACTTTGATTTATTTTTGTTTCTGCTTTGATTCACAGATAAGAAGACGATAATGTCGGATAACAATCTATTTCGAGCAGAAAAGGGGAACAATCCGGAGATCATCCGGGAATCTCAGCGACGGAGATTTGCCAGCGTTGAAGTCGTTGATGAGATAATTAAGCTCGACAAAGAAAGGCGTCAGCGTAAGTATCCCCTTTTTAACGAAGGATCCCTTTGCTCTCGCAACGTTTCTCTCCTTACAGATTGAGCTTGATGCTATCAAATATCTGTGTTTCAGGTAAATATGAATTTGATAATCTCCGAAAAGAGATCAACAAGCTGGACAATGAAGTGGCCAAGCTCAAAAAGGTTAGTTTATTTCAAGTGTTTACCTTCTATTAAGATCCATCGTGCTTATACATAGGATCTGAAAATATTTGAAAATCTACTAACCAAGTCTTGCATGATATTAGTTTTCTACCAATTATGGTACGTGTTTGATGCATGCATTCATACTAGTGTGAATGCAACAGTTGGGGAATGATTTGAGTTTGACTGAAGTTGATGGACGTTGAGTACTCTTTGGTGTTTGTTTGTAATAGTCTGGTGCCGATGCGACTGAACGGATTCAGCAAATACAGATTTTGAAACAAAAATCTACCGAGAAAGATGCGGAAGTTGGTGAAGTTTTAGCTGTTTTGAATGCCAAATCGGAGACGGTTGGAAATCTCATCCATGACTCGGTTCCGATTGGTAATAATGAGGTTAGTTCCGTTTCCATTTCTCTTTCCCTCAAGGTTTGTCTTCATGGTGGTGACCTAAACGGAGAGAGAGAGATTTATAAGTGTATCATGGTTTTTTGTTTTTATATATATATGAAGGAAAATAATATTGTGATGAAAGCTTGGGGTGAAGGGCGGGTTGCTTCACCTGGTGAGGAGCTGAGAAACCATGTGGATCTCCATGAGCTTCTCGATATTGTAGATAACAAGAGAGGTAGCATTGACTGACATGATCACTTTGCCTCCTCCTCAACACACACGCGTTATGTGTTTCATTAAAAGGAATGCTATTTTGCCCTCAGGTGCAAAAGTTTCCGGAGCAAGAGGCTTTGTACTAGATGGAGCTGGTGCAAAACTTCAACGAGCTCTTGCCAACTTTGCGCTAGATTTTTTAGAAGATAGAGGATTCACAGAAAAGCACCCTCGTTCTTTCATGAGGAAGGATGTCATGGCCAAGTGCGCACAATTGGCACAATTTGATGAAGAGCTCTACAAGGTTACTAAAACGTTTGTTTAATTATATCTATGTTGTTAGACTTGTCTAGAGCTTTGGTTCTGAGAAGAATGTTGTTTTGTTCAGGTGACTGGTGAAGGAGATGACAAATACCTTATCGCAACTGCTGAGCAACCTCTTTGTGCACACCATCAAGGTGAATGGTTCCATCCGACCGAGCTTCCCATAAGGTAATATATAATCGCAGCGTTTAGTCTTTTGTTTCTTTATGTATTTAACGAAAACATTATTTGACATGATAGTTTTTTTGGTCCAGATATTCCGGTTACTCGAAATGCTTTAGAAAAGAAGCTGGTTCCCATGGAAGAGATACACTTGGCATTTTCCGTGTTCACGAGTTTGAGAAAGTTGAACAGTTTTGCATCACGGGTCCTAATGATTCCTGGGCAATGTTCGATGAGATGATGAAGAACTCGGAAGATTTTTACCAAGCGGTAATTTAAAGTTAAGAAACCTTGTGAATTTTCAAATGCTTTTTAAGTAGCCAATTGTATGATGATTCCTCCGCAGCTTAAACTTCCATACCGAATCGTGTCGGTTGTCTCTGGAGCTTTGAACGATGCGGCTGCAAAAAAGTGTGACTTGGAAGCATGGTTTCCTGCGTCAGGGACATTCAGAGAGCTCGTGTCTTGTTCCAACTGTACAGACTATCAGGCTCGAAAGCTTGAGATCAGATACGGTCAGAAAAAGGTACGTACAATCTCTCATTTCGATCTTTTTTTATTATGTTGTGATGGTTTTGATGCAGAGCAATGAGCAGACGAAGCAGTATGTGCATACGCTGAATTCGACTCTTACTGCGATAGAGAGGACCATTTGCTGTATTCTCGAGAACCACCAGCAAGAGGATGGAGTCGACATCCCTGAGGTTCTGCAACCTTACATGCGCGGACAGACATTTTTGCCCTTCAAGGATAAGCCCGTTGTTGCCAAGAGGACCAACAAGACCAAAGGCAACAAACCTAAGGAGGGCGGACAGACTTTTTTTTGCGACTTTTTGTGTTTATTTATCTTTTAGTTTTACTTGTTTTCTTGGGAACTTTGTATATTTAGTCACTTTTTAAAAGTTTCTTTAGTTGCTCAAACATCGATTCCCAAGGAAATGATTTCAGAGCTCTGGTATATGTGGCTGCACCCGAGTACTAATGTAACCACAGGTTCTAGTAATGTGAGTATAACATTCTTCTTCTGTTACAGAATATTACGTTTCAGACCTGTGATTTTAAGAGGGCTATCAATAAACTATTTTCATTCATTCGGTTTAAATCAAATGAACGATACAGGAAACCAACTAACAAATTACAATCACATGAACCAATATTATTTGATGTGCAACCTATTTTAACAAATAAAAACCTATATTAATAGTGATAACAAACTCTAGTTCCTTCATTACAAATTCCCAAAAGGGTTGGTTATAAAGACTCAGCCAAACCAACAAAAATACATGATTGACTAAAACAAAAATACTCTCCTCCCCTCTCTGGGCAGGAAAGCATCAAACACACCTAAGCCTTTCTATGAAAAAAAAACAAATAACCCCTGCGAGTTGCCATAACTACAGGGATGCAAAGAATGAAATAAACTCGGCCTTTCCACAAATACAAAGGCCAGAGATTGAACCCCAAACCAAGAAGAAGAAAGAATGGATAACAGAAAAAAAAAAAAAAAAAAAAAAANAAAAAAAAAAAAAAAAAAAAAAAAAAAAAAGAAGAGGTAATATACACAAAATGCCCATAGGAATGCAGTGGCTCACACGATGTATTTATGTATATGCAGCGGAAACAATCGTATTTAATGGACCATACCGAGGACACTTACGATGCGCTGCCTTCTTTCCGTGTGAGTAAGAATCCAAAACCCGAGTTTTCACGGATCAGTTGAGGAGGTTCAATGTCATTTACATCCACTTGTTGCATTGACTTTGATATGTCTTCCACCGTGAATGGAATGCTGCATTTTGATTGATTCCTTGGGTTAGTTGAGAAATGGGAAGGGTACAAATGAGATTGAACACATTATTTCAGCTTACCTCGAGTCATCGTCCAAAAGGAAAGAGCTGCTTACGGCATTGTTCGAGTCCTCTGTCATCATAACCCTCATATTTGCAATAACCTGTGGTTTTGGAAAGAACACAATTAATACCATATCTAGACAAAAGAAAGCTTCGTTATTTACAAGTGAAACATACATCCGAAGAAACACTATGAGTGCCATATTTGTCATCCCAGTACATTGTGCTGATTCTGTATAGCTGCTGTATACTTAGCACCTGAACCAGAAAATATGTTCAGTGTTCAACTCACGAGGGAAAAAGAGGAATGATTTAAGGGACGGATTTCACCGAGTAGAAGAGAGTAATACCGGACAGAGTTCTCTTGTTATTTCGTCCAAGGTCTTTTTCGGCTTTTGATGAATGACCTGAACAAAGAGCCAAAACAAGCAAAGTTCACAAGCAAACAATGTAATGGAAGCATAAAAGGAGTGCCTTAGCATTCGACTAAGAATTATACCAGGAAACCAACTGCCTGCCTGATATGCCTCAACTCATCCCAAGCTGAACCAGCATACTGTAATAAAATGAAACAATTTAATCAAAAGTTGTGAAAATGTTTAAGCAATGTTAATAGGCAAAGCGTGACAAAATCGTTGCTCACTTCATCAGTTGCCTCTACACACCACTGCTCTAATTCAGCTAAACCTGCTTTAACGTACTCCCCGTTGCTGAATGAGCAACACTCACGACGTAGAAGAAGACTGCACAATTTTATTAAAGAGAAATCTTTCTGTCAACCAAGGAAAAACTGGTTTGAGAGAAAATAAAAGGAGAGATTACAAGTGAAACATGCCTGTTGAAAAGCTGAACATTGATGAAGGAGAATATCTGTGTGAATACTTTGCGGACTAAGAAGGGTGCAGCCTGTATCATGTAAACATAGAATGTAATCAACATTGCTAAAAAGGTTTTTAAGTTTTACTTTTGTTAATTTCTAATGGAAGTACAGACTCACGTTGTTTGCTTTCATTAGATTCAAGTAAGTGTTCAAGCTTTTCCTAATACTTTGCCAATGGGCAATCAGAGCTTGTTGAGCAACAGCATTTGCTTGTGCTCTCCCTTTCACCAAACTTGCCCTTGATGTCCTTGGTGCCTGTATCATGTAAACATGCCCTTACATAAATCGATAAAGTGATGAAATTTAAGCTAAAAAGCATCAGCATATCATCTTCCACAAGAAACAACATGAATTCCTTTCTCGAGAGCAATAAAAGAATTGCCTTCTTTTAAGACGGTAGTAGAGTAATCCTGGAGGTTTTGGAGCATTGATTAAGAAATATTTATCCGGAACATTCAGTTATTAATTTTCAAGCAGTGAAATTTATAACCTCTCTTCCCAGAAACTGTATGAACACAAAAGCAACAAAGAAATTACCTGTATACATAACCCAAGAAGAGGAGAGATCTCTTTCTTTAGATTATCTCTGATCATTCCATATATCTTCTCGAGGAATGCAGTAAGCTGCTGCTTGAAAAGTAGTGCGGGGTACTTTGCTTCAACTTGCCTCAAGTCATCAAGCTTGGTGAGCCCTTGTCTATTCAGAAAAGAGAGTCCAGCACTTTGAGGAGACCCCCTTAACCCCTATTTAAAATTTTGAAAGAGGTACACAAGATGAATTGAGGCTGCACACCAAGGGAGATAAAAGAAAATTAGAAAAACAAATAGATTTGCGTCTTACTTGTGACATCCTTCCAAATAGGGATGCTGATGTTGTTCTTCGTCTCTGTGGTGTTAAACTAGCTGCTCCAGTTGCTTTGAGTGTGCGTTGCAGAAGCAACAATAGTGTGGCTGAATTAGATAACCAATACGCCAAAACCTCATTATTATCTGGGACCTGTATGGAAGACAACATTTCCAATTGGTATTCAGAAATATGTCAACGAACATGCTGAAATGGTAGATAAATGCTTCTGAACAGTGAAGCAAGAAAAAATCAACTTACGTCAATGGCCGAAGCTATTGTTTGAATGATACGGTCAAAGACGCTAGTTCTTTCGACTTCAAATGATCTCCAGTGAAGGAGACATTTGTAAATGACACATGCAGCAACAGGCTTGCCCCCAGCATATCCAAGGTTTTGTGAGATGCACTTGACTAGTAGATCTTGGTTTTCCTAAATAACGCAAAGATTATAACACAGGTTAAGAGAAAAGCAGAGTGCAATACTGCAAGAAATGGGGTCCCACCATTACAATGAGTATAAGAAATGCATGCAGAGTAATTACCTGTTGCTTTTCATTCAGATATTTCTGTGGTTTCTCCTCAGACTCTGGTTCCCGTACAGCAAGAGCCAAGTCCTGTGACATTTATTGACGATAAGCAATTGAAGAAACAAGAAGGTATCCGGGTCGGACCTGCAAATTTAATCAGAAAAGAATCACTTCCTCTTACCGGTGTAGTCTTTGTTTCTCCATTAAAAAGATTTCCATTCTCTGGAGTTCTCTGAACATTGAGAAGAAAATATTAGATGAACAAACAGGCCTTCTTGTATTAATATGTAAAGAAGAAAAAGAATTCATATGTTGTTGGCACCGGTAAAAGCATTGTTTTTGATCGCGTGGACATAGTTCTGCTGGTTGGAGATATAGCAAGTGCCTGTTGACGGAGAACTTGAATCTCTGACTCTGAATTGGAAAGCTTCTCTTCTAGTCTGAAACCAGAAGCAAAATCATCATGTAAAAGTTCAGAACAGAAGAAACACAGTTATAATTTATATAATCAACCAACAAGGATAACAATGACTAGTAAGAGTCTCTTTGCAGCATCAAAACTTGTAAACAAAATGAAACAGTCAAATGTATATTGCCTAAGTTCAACAAACATGAGCAATTAGAAGAATATCTCCTTTTTTGATTGATTCTTCATCGATGATATATTTTACGAACCTTTGTACCGATTCATGAAGCTGATCTGCTTTTCTCGTAGCATTTTCAAGTTCTGCGGCCAGCTCAGAATTTCTAGCCTCTGCCTCTGAGAAAGCTTTTTTCAAGCCTTCTGCGGCATGTCGTTCAGACTGAAGTGAAGCCTGTAAGAAAATATGATTTAAACCAACACATCCAAATTACTAGATTAAGTGCCTACTCAGCATATATCTACTAATTTGGATAGTGAATATATAAAGGATGATCTGATAAGTTAAAGACAGATACCTTAAGGGCTTCCACCTCTGATGATAATGAATTGATTTTTTCAGTATCCTCAACCAATACCGGAGTCTCCTTAATGACTGGAGGTGCTTCTTCAATAGCTTTCCTTGCAGCCTCCCGTTCTCTAATCACAGCAGTGTTTGCTTCTTCAACTTGCAACCGCATTGCCTGTAAAGCCTCTTGTTGTTTTGCATATTCTTGGGCTTTTGCTTCTTCCAGCTCGGTCTATATTACCAGGGATTATCAATAACAGTGTAAACAAAGCTTGATATCATGCGTATGGAAATGAACTTACTCTCTGTCGCTTTTCTAGTTGTAAACGCCATGTTAATTCCTCAACACGCTTTTCAAGTTTGTCTTTCGCCTCTCTAAGGGCTCCTGTGTCTCGTGCGGCCTGATTCAATTAATTGTAAAGGTAAGAACCTGGTTCGTTTCAAGAAGTTGAGAACATTAAGTAGAACAATTTTATAAAACCGAACCATCTTTAGTGTCCTCAATTCTTTCCGTGCAACCCTGCTCCTCCAGCCACATTGCGAAGAAAGGGCGGCTTTCTGGAGTTTCTTGTAGTAAGAATGTGCGAGGTGACTACGAAGACGAGCCTAAATTGGAAAAGGAAGAACTATCAGATTGCTGACGCAAACGAACAGTTTTGCACATCGATGATCTATGGTCTCTTATTTTCTCAGTTAGGTAAACAAGAATGACTCTACGAGGATTCTTAGTAATGACCTGAATAATAGTAGCAGCCTTCATTTGCTTTCTGAATCTGAACTCGTTGCGAGCAACCATTCCTCTTAGTGCTGTTTGAACTGCTATTGCTGAATGTCTAATTCTTAAATAAGATTCTCTTGCAATATGTCTTCTGAAACTCTTCTGAATCTTCACCGCCGCTGCCTGGCGTCGCATTTCCTCATAAAGGTTGCACGCCAATTTGCCTTGCATTCAACATAAAAGTTTGAGAAGCTCACTCCTCCAAAAGTAATACAATCCGCAGAGAGAAAAGGCACATAAACACTAAATGTAATTCACAATTGGTTGACAATCCAAAAGAACGGACCATAACAAGTCACTAATTTCATGGCTACACATTGAAGCAAGAAAACTTCTCAATCCAATATGCTGGACAACTACAACAATGGCAACAAAAGAGAAGAGCAAATTTTTGCAATAAATTAGGGAAGAAGATACCTCGGCAGTTGGACTGCAATACGATAGCAGCTCCACGTAGAGCACGGAATTCTTTTCGGGCAATATATGTACGGATTTGCCTTTGGATTCTCCTAGCGGCATTTCCAAGAACCTCAGCTCTTCTTGCATCCAACTCAGCCATCTGCCCGGCTCTAAGGAATACTTTTGTTTTCCCTAACTGCGAGTGCATATTGTTGGATAAATTAGACATAACTCCTAAACCACCATTAACATGATGTAATTACCAATGACTTACTTCATAACCCTTTAAGCCTATCTTATCCAAAAGCATTCTGCATGCAACTTTGTCGTCATAACTGTACAGAAATAGGAACCATTAGATATAGCGGAAAAGTACAAGGATGTTTCAAAGAAAAGCACTGCAAGAAACAAAATACATCAATTTTATGTTCAAAGCCAAACCCATGATCAGGATTGTACAAAACTACGAGAGTAAAACAAAATTATATCAGCTGCAACTTACTTTCCCTCCAGAACTTCCGGAGCAAGAACACCAAAACGATTGAGAAAGTCATAAAACGTCCGCTTTGTAGGATAACCAGCACAACTGATTCTAATAGCTTCCAGAACACCCTTAACAAAATTAAGACAAATTTAAGCTTGAAAGTTTAATAACTAAAAAGTTAGGTTGAAATGCCTCAATTGTTGATACTGACAAAAAGACAAAAATATTATGGAAGGTTCCGCCTGTACTTACACCACACCGTAATTGTTGAATTACGTTCACATTCTCGAAAATGGCAGGCTTAAGTACATTATTTGGCTTCACACATCTGATGTAGTGTGGTTCAGTTGAACTGAGTGTCTCCATCAAAGACTGAAGTTGAAGCTGGAATTTGAGATAGAGTATTTTTTGTTAGAAGCAGATAAAAACATCTCTAACACTTTGAGCTCGAGTTTCCGCTACATAATGTCTGAAATCATGACTCATCTCCAACATGGATGAAACTTGATAGCCATTGAACAAAAATAATAATTACAAAGTCAAAGTGAATGAAAGAAACAAGTACTGATGTCTGAATCAGTGATATGACTGCTCTATCAAGCACACTCAGGACGCAAATGATATAGATGTATCCACTATATACAAACCATTCATGATTATCTGTCTGAGGAAAATATCTACTGAATTGGAGAATAAAGCATAGTAGATTTAGAAGAACAAAGCTTTCAAGAAGTGCAGAGAGGAAACTTGTTCCGAAGAGGGAGAATTAATTACTAATCACCATACCTTAAAGCGTGACCCAATGGAAGAAAATTTGGTTTTACTTGATGTTTCTTCTGCTAGGCGAGGAAACAGACCAGCTACGAAAGTGCAACTGGAAGCGATCAAAAGATCCTGATGTTCCGCCACCACGTAATCTTTGTTCTTGTCAAGGAACAAGTCAGCCTGATAAGTTACCTGTTTCAGTAGGAAAGAGATGATGTTAACAGGAATAATATCTAAACTTGTCATAAGCATGTGAAAGAAGTTTTACCTCTCCAGCATAATGCGATATTGCAAAGCTGGTCCGAGATAGCTTTGGTTTGGTAAACCGCTTACTGTTTTTGAATGTTTGATACAGCTTCTGAGCAAATGTTTCATGTGTAGACTTCGGAAACATACTGCAAAAGAATCGAACATCCATTATACACTTGGTTTTAGTCACATTAAGCAAAGCAGCGCCTTCACAGAGCCGTAGAAGGTTTTTTAGTCCATAAGCACAAACTGAAACAGCTTCGTCTAAAGAGTCTAGCAGCCTACCATGCTTCATCTAGAAGTGCAATGACTCCGCCAGGTTTCTGTACGAGCAAGTCACATACACATAGACGTGTCAAGAAGGATGAAGTAGTTGTAAATTATTGCAAAATTTTGTTAAGAATATAATTAAATCCAAAATTAGGACACCTTCTCAATGAGTTCCAACACATCCTTGTTATCAACAAATTCTATGTAACTCCAATTGATCTCTTCTTTGGTATAATCTTCTTGTTCCATTTTGAAGACGTGCTGTGAAAAAATAATTATTGTACGTCAAAGTTAAGTAGGGAGAGAAAAAGATATTCGGAAGCTGGTGGGTAAGAGCACAACAGACCTGGTTGAAATGTTGTTGCAGCTTTTCATTGGTAAAATTGATACAAAACTGCTCAAAGCTGAAAAAAATTACATGAAACTCAATACAGCCTTTAACACTATTACATTAGAGGAAATAATTCTGCAAGCTACAAAATTTACCTGTTGATCTTAAAGCTTTCAAACCCATAGATATCAAGAACACCAATTATTGTCTTAGAGTTTGGATCTTGCCCGATAGAATTGTTAATTTTATCAACAAGCCTGAAAAATAACAGAATATGGGTTTTAAGAAGTTAGAAATTTCAAGTGGCAGCTGTACTGAAATATAAATGGCAGACATTTCTGGGGCATATTTCTGATGCATAAATTACATATACTGGCATAATAAGTGAAACATGTTCTCTATAGAAGAGTGCACTTAGGGGCAACAGTAAAACAAAATAAGAGCCTGCAAATTTAAAGAGAGAAAGATTGTTTAGTGTACCAATCAAACAAGCGTGAATAGATAGTTTTTGCTAATGCATCCCTGCTACCCGTGGCTGAATCAGGATCAAGTGTTCTTGTAATAACCTCTTCTGGTGTCACCATTACACGTTTAATCAATGCATCTTCCAAACTCTTTGCATTACACCTTTTGAAAGAAGTGAGTCCAGGATCAAAGATGTAAAAAAGAAACAAAAAAGAAATCAAGATTAAACAAGTAAGCAGCACATACCTAAGAAGTTCAGCAGTCACATCCAGATGAAATCTTGATTTGTCATCCTTCAAAACCGAGGAGTCAATCTCTTTTCCCTTTGCAAATTCGACATTACCTATATGCAGGATTGCAGCCACAACTCTAAAAATTGCATCCTGGTAGCAATTATCAGAGTAATCAATAAGATGCTCTACCAGAGAAATCATTTCTTGTTGGAAAAAGGAGCAAATGGAAGACTGACCTGTTCCTCTTCACTGATGCCAACAATATCCATAGCTCGTCGGGTAGCAAGATATTCCTCGGTGTCATCCACTCCATCCAGTTTATAGCACTTCGATTGATTTAGGTAGTGGAATGATTTAGGATCTCCCAACTTAAACTTTTCTCTTTCCTACAGAATGGGAAAGGACATGAAATCCCCAATTACTTATTCATGAAGTATAAAGCAGAACGCATCAGAATAAGGTTTATTGGTATCATTGTGCAGCACCAGTACCTCAGGTGGGGCAGCACATAAAAGGTAAAAGCAGTGGTAATTTCTTTCTGGATCTGATATTTGACACACTCGAGACCTTTCCAACAAATATGTTCGGACAGCTGCACCAGATATTCTCCCACTTTTGTCAAACTGAAGCTCGACAAACTTTCCAAATCGACTGCATTTTGATTAAAAGACAAAAGTTACAATGATGATATATGCGTCTAAGAAGAAGTCATTAGAATAACTCTCTAACACAATAATCAATCACGTAGGATAGTATAACTATTGAGTTGGTGTAGGAAAAAAGATTAATCCTTCACTTTACAGATGAAGTTGGCCAAGAGATTAACATGGTTTATATGTGATTCAGTTTTCTTATGTGCCAATTGATCACTGAGGTTTCTTAGTTACAAAACAATTTTCTGACAAGTAGTGACTGAAGAAGCTTTGAGCCAAGAACAAGTTTGACTATGCAACTCATAAAAACATTTAAAGAGAAGATTTGTAGGAAAAACCTCTCAGTGAACATACACATACCTGGAGTTGTTGTTCCTGAGAGTTTTGGCGTTTCCAAAAGCTTCAAGAACTGGATTTGACTGTATACCAACAACAAAACCAAAGTAGTTAATCAAGCTAGCATTACAAGCCTCTCTATAAATATATTAATACAGTAGCTAACATAGATTTGTGAAACCTCACCTCCAGAACTTGCTGTTCCACTGTCCTTCCTTCAACGCCGGATCGACCACCAAGGTAAGCAAGGTAGCGCATAAGCATTTTTGTGGTCTCAGTCTTACCAGCACCACTTTCCCCACTAACCAGAATTGAGTTGCTCTTGCCCTCATTGATCATCGCCCTACCCAAAGAAGTAATAGACCAGTATAAGACAATGTACGAATAAAGAGTGATTAAACGAATTTCTGCTAGTGGAATTATTGATTGGTCCTAATTACCTGTAAGCAACTTCTGCAATTGCAAACACATGGGGGCTTAATTCCCCAAAACCTGCTCCTTTATACTGCTCCATCATATGAGTATCATAGAGATGTGGTAACCTTTGAAATGGATTTACAGCAATCAAAATATTTCCAGTATATGTCTGCAAAGACAATTTAATGGAAATACTTAGGACCGTGTACTGCTTAGAAATTAAATATGTGATATCATTAGTACTCAGCGCAGAAAATGCATAATAACTTACATAAATTTCATTCAGCTCATATCTCATGGCCAGGTTATTCAAAACACCTGGTTCATGTAAATATGAGAGCTTTGTCATGTCATCAACACCCCCAGGAGGCGCCTCCGTATCCTTTGGAAATACGTTTGCGATTTTGGCCACAACCTGAAATTAAATTTCATTGATTGATTAATACAATATCTGGTTTCAATGACTGTAATAGAATTACGGAACAGGGATGTCAATCTCATGCAAAACCCATATGTTAGAGAAGCAACAAGTATCCAAGGGGAAAGAGATTAGAGGACTAGCTCAAAGGAAAACAAACACCCTATCCAGTGACATTCTTTCTCAGAAGGAAAATTACATGCAAAAACATCGCAGGAGGATAGACAGCTTACATTCTTCCCGGTTGTGGTCTGTACATGAACTTCTTCGCCATTAATTTTGACAACTTCTCCATCAATCCATGCCACTCCTGGATCTTCAATCCA
The DNA here is from genome assembly GCA_002933935.1 of Eutrema yunnanense. Classification (NCBI taxonomy): domain Eukaryota; kingdom Viridiplantae; phylum Streptophyta; class Magnoliopsida; order Brassicales; family Brassicaceae; genus Eutrema; species Eutrema yunnanense. The sequence goes on along the minus strand of PKML01047759.1, from coordinate 569,129 downwards.
AACATGAGAACCAACTATTATATTGACTGGGGCAACCTACAGGATATAAAGATTGAACGAGTGAGGTACAGATATATCAATAACCTCACACAAGCAGTTGTTCTAATGTGATAGAGGTAGAAACCAGAAGAAGTATGCTTAAGTGTAGTATTATAACTTATACAAGAAATATGTATGTAAAATTGTAAATCATCAGAACCACTGAAGAAAGCATTCTATGAGCTTTGAACAAATTCAGATTGTTGGCAGGCCCACAGTCCAAAGTATAGTAAGTGGAATGTGAACCCGGTGACCTTCTAATGAATCTAGCACATGAAGCAAATAAATCTTATAATTTGCAAAACTATATCTTAAGCCTTGAATAAAGAAGACAATCTAGCATAGAAGCTTACATGACCTCATTATGACATGCTATCTTAAGGCAGGTTCAGAGCAACTAATAATAGAAGTTATCTGAAATTATGAGAGACGCTAAGTAAATGTAATAGGAAATGATAGACCGAGAAATGTATTTTAAGATAACTTGGATGGTCCAAAAGTCTTATAGAACTTGGAACCTTACCTGCCAACAACACTTTGCAATATTCCCCAAAAACATTCATTCAACTTCTCTATTATGCCATTCAAATAGTATCCGGATACTCACTTCCCAACAAGGATCATAACCCTTAAACTCTTCCAACATTTCCCAATAGGATAAAAATCTAAAGAGAATTCACTCGTTTATTTTGAGAAAAGGAACTACGGATCGAGAGCCAAACGCAAATCTAATACAAAGATCTCTATACCAACGAACACCAAATCAAATGAAACAGAAAATTGTCGAAAATCAATCCGTTTACTTGATCAAATCCCAATAAACCATTAAACAAAATAGCAATCGAGAAACGAAGAGGATGTAATGAATACCATGGCAACTCTTCCTCCAATAGATCCTCTCTTCCCCACTAGCTCATCCAAGAGAGACCGAGTTTGCAGAACGCCGACTCAGCGAGTCAGGCCACTGGACGAGTCAGATCGGGTAGATTCTAGCTTGGTGGTCTGAAAATTCTCCTCGGAGTCAGCACAGCAGACACGGAAAAATCGGAAGATCGGATGACGGGGAAAAATCAGACAACAACAAGCAGATAGCAAATCTTTGTAAAGCTGAATCGGAATGTTCTCTCTCTAGAAAGCTGATGTTGAAGAGGAAGAAGCTGGACTTGGCCTTCTTGCAGACGTCTATGGCTTTTTCTCTCTCCTCGAGCAATGTTTTCTTTTGAGCTGTGTCATTCTCTCTCTAACTAACGCTTATTATTGTATTTTCGGAAGAAGAAAAAAATGTTTTTATTTTGGTGCTTGAGAATTGAGATTGGTCAAGTGGGGTCTACTTAGACTTAGGGACGGTGTGAGAGAGGTGGATCGAGTTGGACATTCGTGGTCAGCCACGCAGCCGAAGCAGACAGACAACGAAGACCAGAGATTGTTTCTTTGTAAAATAGTAGTATATTTTACTTCTTCTTCTTTTTTGGTCTCTGCCCTTTGACTTGCTGATTCTTACACTTTTAATTTGAGTAAAATTATGGCTAATTTCTCCCTAATTTGTTATAATAGCTTTTATAGATGTGGAAATATTTTAAAATTTTGATATTTGAAATTTTAAATGCTTTTGACTCTTATTTCAACGGACTTTGGATTAATTTGTAGATAATTTGTTTTAGGGAAAAACAAATTGAACCCGCTAGATGTTGATGTTAAGACTTCTAATACTATGTTGAAATTTGAAAATCACGAGCTTTTATCTAAGGTTTTTGAGTGATGTAATAGTCAGAGCAATTGATGAAAGACCAGTTCGTTGCGTATAATGGACACTAATTATTTTAAGACCATAAAACGTCGGAATCATTTATATTGCTGTCTTTGGGTAAATATGGACACTAAAATTATATTCAACTCAAAAAAGTTTTTTGCTAGTCTTGCAATATACTAATAGACTTCTCGTCCACTCCCAATGGTGTTCGTTTACGATGAAGCAGAAGTAGACATCCATTGTGTCCCCCATTAGGTGGTTTCATACTTACATGCAAAGTCAAATTTCCTAAAGATGATGGGAACTTTCCCGTAAGGTTGTTTCTTAGCAAGATACAGAATGACAAGCCGAACATAGTTATGAAGGAGTAATCCGTTTTTCAAGAAGATTAAAGCTCATGTTCAAGTGCTGAAGCCTAAATATCATTCCCACCTCTCGAGGGCGATGATACTACCAAAAGAGTTATCTGCAAGATTAAGTGATATGAGAAACGAAAGATTAGCAATGGAGGGAGAGCGAGATCGCACAGGCCAATTTGAATCCTTCGAGGTCCCGACGTATAACTCTTTCTTGGGCCACATGTAACCCAAATTATATAGTGGAGAGGAGTTATTCCATGAGGCCAAGACCTCTCTCTTGTGTTTCAGCAACTTGAGACTTGAACTCAAGCAAAGCAAAGCAAGTTTAAGGTTAGAAGAAGCAAATATCTCTGGGTTTTCAGTTCGGTTCCGGGTATTTCGGTAGAGAGGTTTAGGATCCATATAGGTACTGAAATGATTTTGGTTCGGTTCCGGGTATTTCGGGTAGAGGTTTAGGAACAGGAAAATACCCGAAATTTTTTGGATCTTAATCGGTTTCGGGTATTTATTACCCGAAATACCTAAAATATATTCGAAAATCCGAAAATATACCCGAAATGGTTTCGGCGAAACNTCCGAAAATATACCCGAAAATATACCCGAAATACCTAAAATATATTCGAAACCCCAAAAATATATCTGAAAACCCGAAAAAATGAAGGAAAATATACATGAAATACCAAAAATATACCCGAAAACCCGAAATTATATCCAAAAACCCAAAAATATACCTGAAAACCATAAAAAAAACTAAAGAAAATATACCCATAATACCAAAAATATACCCAATAACCTGATATATATATTTAATATTTTGGATATATAATTATATTTCGGGTAATTCGGTACCTGAAATATTTTCGGTTCGGTTCCGGTATTATCCGATACCCACGGCCCACGGGTATCAATGAGTAGAATCCAATGAGTATTTTGATAATTTCGAATCAGTTCATGTTCAGATATTTCGGATCGGTTCTGGTCCGGGTATTTCGGTTCCGGTTTTTATTTCCGCGTAAGTAGAACCTTGGGCAAGAGCAAATAAATGAGTTTAAAAAAAAAAAAAAAAATATTAGCAACCCGGATTTGGCCGGGCCAGACCGGATTAGGTTGGATCCGGATTAGTCACACCCCTACTTACAAATTACACATCTACAGTGTCGATCCTTCGATTCGCATCTAAGTGAGAAGGAGGAGAAGAAGAAGAAGGAGGGAGCCATGACAATGATCAGATCTATCTCGATGGCAATGTTGCTCGTCACACTAGTTTCATCCATTTCTATGGTTTCCTCCGCTTCATCCCCAGAAGCCGACTTTGTTCAGAAGACCATCTCTTCCAACAAGATCGTCATCTTCTCCAAATCTTACTGCCCGTACGTCTCTCTTTCTCTCTCACTCCCTGGCCATTTCCAATCACTGATCGTCCGATTTGCTGGAAAAATAAAAAATTGGATCTTGGGTGCCTTCAATTTGCGGTTTTATTTTTAGATCTTATCAGTTGTAACTAGAGTGAAGACTCGTTGTAGTATACTTTGATGACTGAAAAATCCCCACATCCCATATCTGAACCTGCGTCTAATTTGAATCCAATGAAGTTCGTTTTCATGGCTCAGTTTTTTGTATTGTATCCGGTGGATTGAGGTTTATGTGAGACAACTTTGTTATCTCTCCTTACAAATGGTTTGAACTTGATGGTGAGCTAAGATGTAATCAAGTTGGGTTTTGTTCTCGACATTTGAGAGTTTAGTTGTGTATTTGTTCTCTTGCTTGTCCATTTTAGAGTTATGCAGTGAGATAACATGACTATGAATCCTTGGTTGGTCAACAGGTATTGCAAGAGAGCAAAATCTGTGTTCAAAGAGCTGGATCAGGTTCCTCATGTTGTGGAGCTTGACGAAAGAGGTGCGTTTTAAGATCAAAGTGAACCATTTCATCCAACTATGTTTCTTACCTCTTTCTTCTCTTGAGATCTTGATTCTCAGACATTTCTATTTTTCCAAACTTTGAAGGATCAATATATATATAGAAGTTCATTTGTGACTAACGGTTGAGAGATTCAAGAATTTAAATATATGTTCGTGTACAAACTGGGTCTTGCAGAAGATGGTTGGAGCATCCAGAGTGCACTTGGAGAAATTGTTGGAAGGCGAACAGTACCGCAGGTTTTCATAAACGGAAAGCACATCGGAGGATCAGACGGTAATACTTACCTTCTCCTTCTCCTTCAAGAAAATGTCTTTGCTTATGACAACATTTGCTGATTGATAGGTTTGTTTATTGTTTCTGGTTATCAGATACCGTGGAAGCACATGAGAGCGGGGAACTGGCCAAGCTTCTTGGTGTTTCCGGAAACACAAAAGCTGAACTATAAGTTGAATATAGTTGGAAGAATTGAGAACACTATCTCTGTCATGTTCAGGTGTAAACAATTCAATTTCCAGTTGTATGAAATTTGTAATGGGTTCCGCAGATTATAAACAGCTTGGCCATGGCCTTGTGAATCTTATAAAAGACTACAAGTTGAGTTATACAAAGTTAGGAGGAATCAAATCTGGACATGCATCAAACTGACTGTGTCTTAACAACAAACAGACTTAAAGTGCATTGTACAATGTGGGGGATAGAAAGACAGATAGCTAAGACTAGTGGAATAAAACATTTAGGATCGTGCTCTTTTGTTGCTGCAAGAAGGGCACTTGTAATGCTTGATATGCTCAGCTCTAGCTGGAGTGATCTTCACACACTTCCCATGGAACCATTTCTCGCACATGTCACAACAAATCCAGAATTCATCAGAAGCATAGTTATCTCCACAAGCTCCACACAAGGTTTCACCGTGTTCGTCTTCATCTTCATCCTCTTCCTCGAATCCTTCTTCTTCGTCCTTGACCTGTATTGTCCTTGAGCGCTTGCCATCTAAACCTCTCTGCATTCCAGACCAAGGAAAATATTAACTACACCAAAATAGCAAGTGCAAACTTAAAACTAATCAACAACTGTCATTGGATCGGAAACTTGAGATAACTCGGCCATTTCAGTACATGCTGATCTAGTAATCCCAACTGCCTCTTAGAATTACAGATCCAGCGATAACAATTGAAGACAATGCTCGTCTTTGTTCTACCTCAAACCTAGAGATTTCTTATGCCACAAGATTCACAAACTACGGTTAGGGAAGTAAGAATATTGTGTTCAGCCTATGTTTTTAGAAAGTTCAGTAGCAAACTGTTTAAGATCTTACAATCTACGATGCATATAATAAAAAGATGTTTGAGGAACAAAAATGTGTGCACCATACTTCATTCGTGTGTTTAACAATGCTTGAGCTAAGCAGAATAAAAGAGAAGTAGGAAAGCCACAACAGAAACTTTAAAGCAACAAAAGTATATGTAGTTATGATAAAAGAGGGATAAAAACTTTCACAGAACTATAAAGTTTCACCATATTTTTCAATGATCAAATATTTCCAAAAGTGTCTTCAAAGAGTTAGAAATCAAGGTAAATAATTTTGGTGTTCTGTTGACTGTTAGGATTTAACTGAATTGTGTAGCGGCTGTTCTCTAAAGAGACTTCCAAGATTATGTAATGACTGGGTATGAAAATGGCATATATTGGTTGAACCCTTTACGATGTGAAAAACATTTGCCAGTGCGGTGCTTTTTCGGATATCCATTTAACCATTCCTAATTTCTGAAAACTGCAAAAAAAAAAACGGATGATAAGAGTAGACGAAAGAAGAAGCTTGAGTATTGAAAAGAGGCTATTCAGAAAGTCGAGGGGAACAAGAGCTATTTCCGCAAAACTTTCAGGATATATAGTCTATAACTATCGTAGACCTTTTTTCCATAGGATTGTAGTTGAGTTGCCAGCTCAATAACAATTTAGATCGGTTAGTGTAGTGTGGGAGAAGTTTTATAGAGAAGAGAAGATAGGAAAATTGAGTTGAGAAAGGGTTTAGGAGAGTAGCGGATGCTCTAGAATTCAGGGTAGGATTCTTTAGTTTGGTTTGTTCATAGTTCATAGTGGATTAATAAAGGAAATTACGTTCTGAATCTTTCAAAAAGATAGCATGAGTCTTACCACTTTTGAATCTGACTTGGATTTGTTGCCATTTTGATTTGCTGAAGAGGGCTTTTCCTTTGTTTGTTTTTTGGCATTTCCAGTTACAGCTTCAAATATAGTAGGAACCTCATTTATCATGTTGAACAACCGCTTCCTGAATTAGTAAGTGTACCGGTTAGTGTGGAAATGCTGGAGGTATCATGATAATGGTAGAGAAATGAGCAGAGAAGAAAATAAACAGCAGGTTAGAAGAGAATACACACCAATCACGAAAGAAAAGATAATGATACCTGTCAGCTTTATCGAAACAAGATCTTGAACCGAAGTAAAAGGACACAGAAAGTAACCACGCATCACTGTGTACAGCAACAAGGGAAAGCCAGTCTTTTTCCTGCATTCCATCTCTGGCAAAGTTAATGCCGAGTGCAGGTTCGGGGAGCTCTGGAGGAACTTCTTCAGCTGGTAAGTTAACTTCCCACAGCTCATTTGGGAATCCATACAAGCAAAGGTTCTCCTTCTCTGAAATGTCATCAAATAGGCATACAAATACAAACTTCAGTTTATTCTCGATCAATAGAGAAATCATGTGTGGTTGTGACACTGAAGCCATAAAGCAAGAAGTAGAGATATACGAAGAAAGATAACAGCAGCAAAGGCGAAAACTTAGTTCATGGGGAGACCAAATCACGAAACTAGAAAGAAACATTGGTCAAATGATCAATACGACCAAAGAAAAGTAACGCAAAAGAGCAAGATAATGTAATTTTCAGTTTCACTATTGATTTGGTTAAGCCTATGTTACCATCTCAGCTTTACTTTTTGTCAGTTGCTTGAACCAGAGAAGAAAAACTAGAGCTGAACATCAAAACTAGAAGCAAGCTGTACATTAACAACATGTGCATAATGAATCACTAGAAAAGAAACTCCGAGAGAAGCCAAAATCAGGAATAAATGTAACAATGCGCATAGGGAAATAAATCACGGAGGCTAGAGAGAGAGAGAATAAACCCTAACCAGGGTCGCATTGCTGGAAAAAATCTTCCACATCTGCAAAAAGAAAAAACAATCAGAATCACCTAGACTAGAGCACAATTGTTCAATAAAATCAGGCACCAAACGATCGTCAATTTCCATGAGAAATTCAAAAACCCATAGACAAAACTCAAAGTAGAAGAGAAGAAGAAGACCGGTGGTGAGAGCTCGGACGATGCCAGCACGACGGCCCTTGAAATCTCGGAAGACTTCTTCGACAGTTCGAGGGTTGTATTGCGCACCTCCTCCTTCCATCTCCCGTCTCCAAAGAGCGGCACTGAGGTTTGGGTCTTTTTTTGAAAAAGCAGATTTTTTGTTTCAAGTAATAAAGCAGCAAATTGCTCCGTGGACCGTGACCGTGGCCGATTTCACAACAATTCTTTCTTCCTTTTACAATATGATTTACAAAACAAAACAAAACAAAAAACTTTATTGATTTGATACCAATACTTTAGTACAAAATTGACAAAATAAATGCAACTAGACTCATAGTTGAATTTCCCCTTCTGTTCTTGTTTCCCTTTAACAAATTATGAGGGTCAAAACAAAGCTGATGTGCCCTATGAATTCTGGAATATCACTTGCAAATTGTCTAAGACACTACCAATGTCCATAAAAGATATTAATATCATGAGTATAGTATTATACCATTTTAATTCAAATGAGCGTCCATAAACAAATTTACTTACTACCATTTTCTCGCCTTTTGTCGGTATTGTATTGAGTATTGGAAAACAAAAAAAAACAGAAAAGAAAATATAGTTTCATATTCTTTTTATTTATTAAGTACCAGTCAATCATACATGCGAGAAAATAGATGACAGACCAGACGTAAACAACAAACTCGAGATTTAATCTTATAACCATGTCACTTTCTCAATCATCTAGTCATCTACAAAGCAATGATCATATAGATGAAAGGTTACTATCAGAAGAGAAGCACCAAACAGTTTTAGGTTAATAGTTTTTAAGATTTTAGGTTAATAGTTTATAATTAGTTTTAGGTTAATAGTTTATAATGCACAAAATTTAGTGGATCACATATTTAGTTTTAGGTTAATAGTTTATAATGCACAAAATTTGAACTTCATGTTTTTATTTAAAATATTATTTTGTAATTAAGAAAACAATTGGTTTGTGTCACATAATTATCTATCTAAAGACCACCCAAAAAAAAATGAACGATTTAGGGAAAACTGCAAAGATGATTATTTTTCAGAAATAATGTTTTGTTCTTTTTTTGTTCTGACAATATGTAAATCCTCTTACGAGATCGCTCGTACCCAATACCAACCACATCATCTTCTTTGTATGGCACATGTGGCTGAAGTATCCATCTTGATTGAGTCTTATACGGGTCCACAGATAAACTCTCTTCTGCCAAAGCATTATCTTGTTTATATGTTGCATAAAGAAGACCCCATCACAATAGATGAGGGTCGAAACATAGCTGATCTGCTCTATGAACTGGGGAATTCTTGCAGATACACATCTATTTTCAATGGGATCGAGGATATGAAGTCGTTCTCCAATCCTCATAAACCTTTTGGAAGATAGATCTAGGTGACGATAAATGAACTCCTTGGACCAGATGTACTTTTCCACTTCCCGGCAGGTGGTTTGGAGTTCCATCAATGATTCAATTGGCACTCTTGCTAGAATCTCAGCCATGATTAACTCCAAAGGGATCTGTGGGGCAGCGGATTCTGACTTTTCATCTGCAAACGAATCAGGTCCCTCGTCATCAACATGTTTACCAAAATCAAATTCCATATCAGTGATTTTGATATTCACTTCAACACAATTCTCGTTGCTTATAGATAAAGGTCTCCTATAATTTTCCTTCTCATTTTCATTTTGAAGAATTGCCTTTGCTATCCTTGACAATCTTAGAATATTCACATGTCTGTTAGCACCCGTACGACCTCCATGCTTTTCCTCAGTTGCCATACTAGGAGGCTTTGTTTGAGCTTTAGAACAACCAAGAGTACTCTTTTATGGCGTCTCATGACCCATTGAACCTTGAATGGAGTTCTCACTGTGCTTTGAACCCCTTTAGGGTTTTATATTTAAGTCAAGTAAAGATTTAATAATTTTCAGAAATGATTTTTATTATGTTGAGTGATAATTTTTGTATATTGGTTTTTGAGTTAGTAAGAGACTAATGAGACTAATGAAAATATAGTTTCTTTAATGCTTATATCTTAACTAAAGTAATTGAATTATATCATACGGATTAGTTTTTATCGTAGTGCACCAGTGCTAATGGACTTTATATTGTTGTTTGGTTAAATAATTGTATTATATCTTATGGGCTTATTATTTGATTAATGAATTAGTTATTTGGGCCATATTTAAATTTAGGGTTAAGTAAAGTTGAAAGAGCATCCCGGATATCTCAATGGATATCTCATGTTAAAATATATTAAAAATAAAGAAAAACAAAATTTAGAAGAAAAAAATGGTGAGTATCGATTCTCATATGAGATGTTTTGAGAACCCCATGAGAAGTTGAGAACTCTTCTCATGAGACACATGTCAATTTCCTAATTGTTCATGCATTTTGTGATTAAACAAATATCCAACACTTTAAAATATCAATTAAATAGTTTATATATTATTATTTTTTAGTTTTTATTTTTTTATAAATCAAAAAATAAAATTATCTATTATTCGACTAGTTTTTAGTTTATCTCTTATTCCTCGAGTTTTAAACGTCTGTGCCGATACTCTTGCAAAAGGAGCTCGAACACGAAGNGATTTGTAAGTTTGTGAGTTAAGTCTATTGTACTAATTAAGTTATGTGTGTTTTAATACTTATGTTGTGTGCTTATTAGTTTATTGTACTGCATTTTAAGGTTTTTGTTAATGTATTTGTTTTTATAATGACTATCTCAATTTCTCGTCTTTATTATTTGCAATTTTTTAATTAATATATAAATTAAAAAAGAAAACAAAAATTATTATACAAAATTAATTAATTCTTAATTATTTTAGTTTAATTTAAATCGATAATTGTTATTTATAATTTGTAATCATAAAAACAAAGACATAAAAGAAAATAAAAAAAGAAATAAAATTGTGGGGTAGGGTGTTGAATTTTATTAAACAAAACCATTGTAGAGTGTAAAAATTAAGTGGGTGTTGAAATATTAGGTGGAAGAGAGAGAAGATGATGTGGAGTGTTAAAAGAGAAAAAGTTGGGTGTTGAAAAATAAAATCAATGTACATAGTCTTACCTAGACACTACCAACGTCCATAAAAGATATTAATATCATTATAGTATTATACCATTTTAATTCAAATGAGCGTCCATAAACAAATTTACTTACTACTATTTTCTCGTCTTTTGTAAATATTGTATTGAGTATTGGAAAAAAAAAAATAGTTTCATATTCTTTTTACTTAACCAGCCAAACAAACTCGAGATTTAATCTTATAATCATGTCTTTGCACTTTCTCAATCATCTACAAAGCAATGATCATATAGATGAAAGGTTACTATCAGAAGAGATGCACCAAACTGTTGGAAAAAATAACAAAAACAAAAAAAAGAAAGGAAAACTGAAACAACGCGAATGCATCTGATTAACGTACATTTGCCATCTCCACTGGCTGGTTTTGCTTACAAAGTCCCTCTCCATCATCTCACTCTCAGAACAAGTTGTATCTGTCACTCCCAAATGCAACATACGCACACATATGCTTTATAAAGATACTAACGTTATAGGTTGCAGTAGGAGCCAAGTGAGTCGAAACTTCCTCTAAACACAGCATCCTCAACTAGTTACCTTCCTGTCAGATCAGAGACCAACGTCAAGCCTAGAGTTCTACATTGGGAACAAAACCTATCAAGAAGCATCTTCAAATCAAACACGAGATAATTTTACCTGTATCTTGTTTCCTTTCCTCAGGCGCATGCTTTACAAGGAACTGCATGACCGTTTTCCAGTAAACGTCACCACCAGACAGCCATGTATCCATATGCATCCCACTTGGAAATTCCACAAAGGTGCACCGAGAGTTACGGGCAGCCGCTTTCGCATAAAGCATTTTCATGTGAAATGGAGGGACCATCTCATCTTGCAGTCCGGAGAGGAAAAGTACTGGTTGTTTGACCTGTTATTGTTTCAATATCAGCTTATCACTGACCTGCTACAGAATAGAATGATGAGACATTTTCTAACAGGGACACATTTCCTGCAGAGGTTTGCAGGACCTCAAGCTCCCCCTTAGGGTTTGCTATAGAGAATTGAATGCTAACATATTCTGCAAAGATATACACACTGTCCCGTTAAAAGGAATGCAAATGCATGGGATATTTCCAAAGGCTTCGTATAGTATCAAAGTATTCATTTATTCTTTTTCCTGGGAAGGATACTGCCCATCTCACCATGAGAAGAAGTATATTAATAGGGCAGCAAGGTCTTTAAGGTACCACAATGTTATCTGCTTGTTTGAGTCATTTATATGGCATATGCAAACTGTAAACGAAATAATCCATCTAAAATAAATCTGCAAGAGTCTACATAGCTTCTTACCTCACCAATAGCATCAATTGTATTCCAGGGGGAGCGTACAACAAAATTAAGAAGTTTTAGGCTTTTAGAACCACTTCCTCCAATAAACCACTTCAAGAAGGGCAGCAAAACACCAGCCATATCAAGAATGGATGTGAAAGTATTTTCCAGAATCAATGCAGATACCTATATAAAGACATTTAAAGATAGTAAACATAACTATTTGACGTGTTCAAATGACATACTGAAATTAGAAAAAACAAGAGAAAAAAAAGAATACGTAACTTAATCAAGGCATCTACAAATTTCATTTTCTAAGAAATTCCCACAAAAGGATGAGGTTATT